>PVJX010001139.1:0-169130 GCA_004027295.1 Dolichotis patagonum | reverse complement strand
CGAGGAGGGCCTGGAAGCACCGCTGCCACCCAAATGTAAATCCTCTTTTCCAGGACACTTCGCTGATATTACAAACACGACCCTCGCTTTGCCAGAAGGTGAAGGTGGAGGAGCCCCCGGCCCAGGGAGGGAAGCCCAGGAGACGGCCACCTCTGTCTGTCACACATGTATAATCCATACAGCCATGGGGTTAAAGGAGCAGGCGAAGCAAGTGAAAAAGGTAAGTGACTCCCGGCCAAAGGGGCCAGCCCCCCACGAACAGGCTATGGGACCAGTAAGGTCAGCGCGCCAGATTTGAATCGACCTGCCAGCCGCCGGCTTAGCCCGTATTTTCTGATTGAGAAACAGCAGTGGAACCTGCTTGCTTTGTGCGCCTGTGAAAGTATCACGGGTAAAGGCTTTCAGTTTTTGACCATTCAATATACTATTGTGTTGTGTTTGATATTATTGTAATTGAAACTGTGCTCAACTATAGCAGAGTAAGAGATATGGTGTTAGCTACTGTTGATGTCCAGTTGACTTAATGTAAAGTACTGTGTTGCCTATGTTGTCCTGTTCTGATCTGCTCTGTACTGCCCCCCTTTTGTTTTATTCTCTTTTAAATAAAATAAATAAATAAATAAATGGACGCGACTTGAGACCATAGTCATAAGTGAAATAAACCAAACTCACATGTGTAAATACCGTATAGTCTTCCTAGTATGAGAATTGGTAAGAGTACATAAGATTTTATGGTAATCATGATTCCCCATTACAAAGCTTTGAAGCCTTTTAATGTTTTCATTCATCAGTTGGAATGGTTTTATTCTGTTTTGTTTGACTTTATTATGTGTGATCGTAGGAACAGTTGTTTTGAAGAAAACAAAACATTATGGCAGCCATTGCTGATTTAATATCATCTTGCTTTGAAGTCCTACCATGCTTTTATTCTTCTATTACCATCAGTTCTATCATGTTGTGTCTTACTGGGATTTTAATATACATGATAGTATAAACAAATTTTTATGGAAAATGAGATATTATAGTAGCCACTGATCATTTTCTGTTATTTGGTTCAGAATGTCCTACAATTCTTTCATTCTTTTGAATGGTTGTATACTATTTTGTTATGTTTGATATTATTGTATTTGAAACTATGTTCAACTATAGCAAAGAAAGAGATATTATGATAGCTACTGTTAATTTCTGGTTGTCTTATTGTAAAGTGCTGTGTTGCTTATGTTGTTCTGTTCTGATCTGCTTTGTTCTGTCCTCATTTGTCTTATTCTCTTTAAAATAAAAACATAAAAATAAAAAAAATAAATTACAAAAAAAAAAAAAAGAAAGAAAGTATCACGGGGCAGAACAGCTGAAGCACAGATCAAAGGCCTGACAGAGGGCTGGGTCTGCACACGCCCCTCCGGTGCCAGGAGCGGGGGCTCTCAGCCCCACACATTGAGGGATGTCCTTGCAGCCCGTCGGCAGCCGTTTTGGGCCTGGTGACGTACAAGGATGTAGCTCAGGATGCCTAGCCCTTTAACAGAGGGGCAAGGGGGTCCCGCAGCTGATGCCTGTACATCGATGGGTCCAGCCGCGGCCTAAACCCGGAATGCATGGCGGTCACTGTCCAGCTGAGCTCGTGGAAATTCTCTGGTTTGAAACCAGAACGGGCAGGTCGTGCACATAAGCAGAGTTGTGAGGGTGCTATGGTTATTTGGGTTTTTGTTTGTTTTTCTTTAAAAAAAATAAAATAAAAACAATGAAACATTTTCAAAACAATAGATGAGTAACAGTGGTTAATTCATTTTGTATTATCTTCAGAGTAGCTGCTCAAAGTACAAGATATAGGAATGAAAAACTGACCAAACTATATTAGCACAAACCTCCTTTATTTTAGATCACTAAACTGAGGGCTTTAAAAAAAAATCACAGAGAAAATCAATGACAAATATGGACATAAAAGCCAAGAAGCTAGATTACTAGCTCTTTGTGACACTGAAGGAACCCTTCTATTGACTGCCTTCCTCTTCTGAGGGCTTTCAGCAATGCATAAGTGAGAATCCTCACAGAGAGAGCAGCGGCTTCCTATAGTGTGATCTGAGGCATCTGCACACTCACAATCTTCTACAGGCCTTACCTGTAGAAAGAAGACAGGCCTTGCTGCCTGAGAAAGGCAAGTTGAGCTAATTAACCACCACACTTAGTCCTAGCCTTCCTACTAGTGCTTTGTCTGCATTGCTTCCCACCTTACAGTGTAAGGTGCATACTTGGAAATAAACAATTCAAATTAGTTTTATTATATAATATAATCACGTCTATTTTTCTACCTCACTGGCATAAGCAAACTGTCTTGAGGTTCACTATGTTGTTCCTTGGTATAGAAGTGAAAATGTTTCACATTCTTTAGTACAAAATGATTCATTATTTTTGTTTTTTTTTATGGAGGCTGTTATGGTTTGTGTCTGGACTTCCCCCCAAAGCCTCATGGGCAGGCTTCTAGAGTTTGTGACTGATTCATGGTCCGATGCTGGGATTATGGATGTGAGTGCTACACGCACCTTAAGGGGGGTATGGCCTACATACAATATAAGGGACAGAAAGAGTTTTCTTGCTTGCTCCTCCCTTTTTGCTGTTGTTGTTTTTGCTGTCTTCTGCTGCCATGAACTGTTGCCCTTTGCCATGCCACCCTGCCCTGGACCTAGCAGATTACGGATTGAAACTTCACAAACTGTGAGCTAAATAAACCCTTCCTTCCTTAATTTTGGGCATGGGTATTTTCTGTCAGCAACAAGAGAAGAGTAACAGATATAATGTCACACGTTCTTTAGTACACAGTGCTTTATTATGTTTGTTTCTTTATTGAGGCTAAAGGGAGAGAAAATACATCTTTTTATTAATATATAACTTTATGCTTTAGTAAGTTTTATTACAGAGCCCCAGATGGAGTCTCTCTTATAATCAATATCTGAAATTACAAACAATGTTTTCCTAGTTTGTTGAAATGCATTACTCAGAATTATAGAGAAAAAAGTTGAATAAAGAAAAATTCTGAACTATTAAGTTTAATATGTACAGTATTTACATAAATAATACTATCTCTTGTCATAGGCATGCATGTGAGTAAAATATACTATTCAGGTAAATTTTGAACTAAGGCAAAATTAAGTCTTAAAATACAGATTAGATATGAAGAGATCATACATATGTGAATTTACATACCATTTTCTTAATATCCTGAATTTGGGCACTTTAATGATTTAAAATATTTTTCTTCTTAGTTTAAGTTTAGTTATTGTTAAATGTGTATTTTTAAGAGAAAATAGATAGAAAAATAAGCCATAGATGGTACTGTTCTACTATTATTATTACCTTGAATCACAGCTTTGAGTATATTTTCTTATGGAAATCCTTCATGTCTCCTGATATATTTATCTTTAGTCTTGGAACAAAAAGACAATTTGATCCAAAATTAATATAGTTCATCCTCAGTGGTTTGGAGCTTCTCAGTAACCCCTTTGTGGTGCTTACGCTTAACTATATCAACTTGATTGGATTAGGAGCTGCCTATTACATTAGTGAACTTCACTTCTGGTTGTGTCTGGGTGGGTCAGGAAGGCATGGCTACTAAGTGTGGTCCCAGGCCTCTTTCTCTCTGCCTGTTGATGATCTGAATCCCCTGAAACCATGAGTCAAGTTAAACTTTTCTTCCTTTACATTGTGGGTGTTGGGTATTGCACCACAATGACAGGAAAGCTGACACCATGCTAATACATAATCAGCTTCAGTTCATACTATAGGTATGTATTTAATAACAGACCTGTAGAATTTGTAATGGTGTTCACTATTGACTATTTCATAAACATTCTCCTTGATTACTAAAAAAATACTGAAATGAGCAGGGACTGTGGATGTAGCTCAGTGGTACAGAGTTTGGCTAGCATGTGCAAGGACCTGGATTCAATCCCCAGCACTGCAGAACAGAGAAAGAGAGACAGAGACAAGAAAAAAAAAAAGAGGTAGGGGAAGAGAACAAGAAGTCAATGAGAAGAAGCAAGCCCTCCCTGTGAGTTGGCACCATGTGTGGGCTGCTGGGGGGACAGTGAGATGCCAGCTCCTTCTGGTATATGGGCTGGAAAACAAGAAGAGCCAACACCCACTACCCCCAACCACACCGAAAGCAATCAGCTGATCCAGAGAAGCACTGGCTGCGATGATAGCTACTGAGGTGAAATACAGCTTAATGCTCATAGTGTTTAGTGTTTCACTGGCTTTGCAGGTCTAAAACCAGTAGTCTGATTATCTATTCAGAGGATAACAACACATAATGTACATCTATGGGGGATCTACTTCTGAAGGTGGTAGCCATTGTTAATTCCTTATCATCTTGTTTTGAAGTCCTGTATGATTTTCATTGTTTTTGTGGGTTGGGTTTTGTTGTTTGTTTTGTTTGATTTTATTGTATCCAATGGCATGAGCAGCTGTTTCAAAGATGACAAGATATATTATGGTAACCATTTCGGATTTACTCTGATCTTGTTTTGAAGTCCTATATTGCATTTTTTTGCTTCGTTTTTAATGGTTCTATTCTGTTCTGTTTTGTTTGATGTTTACTATGTCTGAAGGTATCTGCAGCTATTTTGAAGACAAGAGGCATTATGGTAACTATTATTGATTTCCTATTGTATTGACGTCCTGTGCCACTTACACTGGTTTGTTTTGATTGGCTTTGGTCTGTTTTATTTGGCTTGGTTTTATTTACTTTAAAATAAAAAGAAAAGATTAAGTTGTAATAGAGTTCTGTTACAGTTCATGCTTGCTCTCACTTAATACTATCAAACTGTGAAAAGATTACCAATGAGGATGGTTTACTAGCTAGTAAACCATGTACATAAATGTTCTAATTTAACATAAATCCTTGCATTCAGAGGAAGAAATTGCTATGCCAAATGTTGATATGTCCCAATCAGATTATTTCCTGTTTTGGATATCGAAATGTTTTGTATTATTCATCCTTTACAGGATAAATTGGCCAGCTCATTAGAATTGCTTATAGATTTTTAATGCAGCTGAAGTTCAGTTTGTAAGTCACAGGACACCTAAGTATGGGGCCTATGGGCCTTTTTCCTATAAATTAAAAATATTTCTTTTCATACGCTGTGATTTTCTTTAACCTTTTAGGAGGAGTGGGGAACCAATTTTTTAAATGTGCTCTGCAACCAGCCACTTTCAGGGTTTTGCCCTGTCTGCTAATTTACCAGAGTCCTACACATTCGCCTAGTTTCTTGCCCTCATCAACCCTAATTAGGCTGACTTGGTTGGTGTTTAGCACAAAGGGCTTCCAAGGACCTGACAAACAGGCTCATCACAGATACGACCTAACAGAGATGAACTTGGTGCTCATCCACATCTTTGGCAGCTTCGCAAATTCCACATGGATGACAGCAGTTTTCAGCACCTCTTGAAAAGCAGTCTGAATGTCCACTACTCCTCCAGCAGCACTTGCTCAACCATAGCTGTGGGTTAAGCACGAGGCACAGCCATGCCTCTAACCCCCCTGTGACTTGTCAGAGGTAGGCAAAAAGCAATTGTGTTGATTAATTGTATCTTCACACCAACCAAATTTAGACCTTTAATTTCAATTTCTTCTTATGCTATCATGCCATCAGCCTTATTGAATGTCTTGTAATAAGATGAGAAGTAATTTTTTTTGTTTGGTGCTGGGAATCAAACCCAGTGGTTTGTCCTGTATATGTTTAGCAAGTGCTCTACCACTGAGCTATATTCCCAGACTGATATATAATATTACAGTTGTTGGAAGTCTTCTTTATTCTGGTTAGTAGACATATAAAAGTTTGGGAAATAACATTTTAGGCAGTCACATTTTCTATATGGTCTGTTATTAATAATTAACTCAAGTGTTCTAAATTTAATATTGTCACAAACTTTACTAAATTAATTGCATTTGCATCCCTTATTCTAATCTCAATTTTCTCTGATAGAACTGTTCCCCTGCCCATCTCTTCCCAGCAGGAGCTGCCAGTGTTACTATTTCACTATCTCCAGTTGCAGTGACTGGACACGCCAGGCTAAGAGCAGTTATTTCCCAAGATGTTTCCAATCTAAACAAGGAGGAGACTGTGTGATAGGAGGAATTTTTTTACTGATAGAGATAGTTATTAATTGGAAAGTTGTCTGTACTTTGAGTTTTTATAAGTTGATTTAAAAATTCCTCTTTACATAATAAATGTAAATTTACAGAGTAATCTACTGTTCTATTTGCACCTTATATTAACCTTTTTTTAATACCAGGGAGGGATTGAACCCAGGGCCTTTGTACACTGACCTCCGTCTCCAGCCCATTTTTAGTTTTATTTTGAGATAAGGTCTTGCTCTGCCACTAAATTGTTCACAGTGGGCTCAGATTTTCAATACTCTTGCCTCTGCTGCCCAAAGTGCTGGGCGTATAAGTGTGCACCACCACACCCAGATGGAATTTAACATTTTTAGTCAAACATGTTTTATGCTTTTGCGGCTAAGGTTATGATTTCTCTATTCCAGAGTTTGATTAGTGCTCTCAGTCATAGACCACAGAAATTCTCACAATTTTGTTCACTTACTTTGTCAAAGCACCAACTCATCAATATTAGAAAATGCCACTTGTTTTTGCTGCATTCATTGTGGAAAGGAATTCAGTTTCCTCACTAATGAATTTTGTTTGTTTCAGTATCACATACTGAGAAGTGAGTGAAGACAGAAAGACTTCTCGCAACTGTTTACAAAGATAAAGTCTGAGCACTTGCCACACAGCGGTAGTGACAGCTTAACAGGGACAAAGCATACAGGGAGTGTGCTCAGCAGCTGATTTTTTCACAGGAGGTGTCAATGCTCTGCTGTTTCAAAAATGCCTGTGCAAAGCATTGGGCTTAGCAGTATCTTCAGTGAGCTCTTCTGCAATTCTACCCTGAATGTTAGCTTCCTAAATTTGTAGGAAGTTATAAACAGAAGTTGATTTATAAAAGCATAAAAACCTAGTACAGTCTTAGAGAATGAAACTTATTAAAAACAATGAAAAAAGTGGTATGTTCTACACTGAACACTACTCCGCATTGAACAGCTTGTAAGTTTGCTCAAAGGTGGATAAACCCTGTAACCATAATGTGGAGAAAAGGAATTGGCACAAAAGAAAACGATTGGGGTAGATTCATTGTATGAAGTTCAGAAACAATGTTACGTGCACAAGTGGAAAAAAGAAAAAAGAAAACCACAGCACAATAAAAGCCATTAGAGTAAAGTGATAATGTGGTAAGTCTAGGGGAGAGAAAGAGGATGCACTGTGGAAGGTATTTAGGGGAGGGCGGCTCCTCAGTTGCCAGTGATGTTTAATTTCCTGAATTATGAGTGGTAACATAAGTGTTTACTTTGTTATTTTTCATTTTGTCTTATATTTTTCTTCAACCATTCTTAAATGTGTTCTATTTTGCAGTAAACATGGGTTAAACTTTAATGTCATAATTTAACTGAACATGCCTACTTGTTTCAAATAAAATCATTTTTAAACTGATACGATTGAGAGATTATTCAAAATTGCATGGCATCTAGACAAGAGAGTACAGGCTTTTAATGAGTGTGCTGGGGAATTTACCTTCTAGTAATAAGAGGAAATCCTCAATTTAAAAATGTTGGCAGTAGACTAAGGTAAACATTCTCCAAAAAGTAAGACCATTTTATTATTCCCTGGGGGTATTAAATAAAGTAGATGACACATTTTTTTATTCCATCATTGCTTGGATGTTTTAAATATCTTTGCTGAGTTTGCTGTCCTTTTCTTCTAAATGTCATGTCAGATAAAAGATTAATGGAAGACCAGATTTAGAAATTGATAGTGATTCGCTGGAAGCATTTATGAAAGACAAGTTAGCACAAACATTCCCATTAAATTCTGTCTAGGTCCAAAAGTTTCCATCAAAAATACAATGGTTAGAGGCATTTTGCATTGGAAAGCTTTATCATCATATGTTTGCACAACAAGAAAGATGATTTGCACTCAATTATACCCCAAACCTGAGGTTAATCTATGCAGACACACCATGGTCAGGAGCTGACTAACTTTTCTAACTAATGTTCTTCCAACCTAATGCCCTGCTATCCATCCACTTACTGAAGAGGTGATAAATACTAAACTGTTTGATACTGTGTAGTCTCATTCCTCAACTATTGTGTGAAGACTTTTGACTAAGAAAAAACTAGGTTAAGAGAAAAATAACTTTCTAAAAAACAAGCCTTTAAAAATAAATACATAGAAAATACGCATTGCATAATTCCAAATCCCCTAAAAGTACCCATTTGAAGTTTTACTGTCATTCTAAATTTTTTACACACATGTACACACACCCACATGCACAGTTTTTTGTTCACAGGATGATATCATCTAGATTGCTTTCCCCTTTTTCCCACATAGTAGATAGCTTTCCAAGACAGTATTAAAGAGTAAAGTAGAGGTCTACCTTCTTTCTGCTGATTGCATTATGCAAATAGACATTCAGGCCTGATTTTTTTCATAGGAGTTACATCCACTTTAACCTACCAGTCACCTTCCCTCAATTGTGTCTATATTTTTGTAGTTCCCTGATTTCTTGCCTGGAGGAGCCACAGTTTCAAACACTGACTGTATATTAGAACCACCTGGAAAATTTTAACAACCATCTGCCTGCCCAGGTCTCCTCCCACCAATGGGGTCAAATCCTTTGGGGTTGGGACTTGACATCAATATGTTGTTAAGCACCCCAGATGGGTCTAGCATACAGCCAGCTTTACAATACTCTGAGAATTTTGGTCATGCTTACTTCCTTGCTCTGTCAAAATTCCTAATCTCCTTTTATTTTTACTTCTCCAACCCCCACTTGCCTAGCTCCTACTCATTCCACAAATTTTATCTTACAACTTACTTACACTGAGAAGTTTTTCTTGTCCCTGGAAAGTAAGTTATGTGAGTAAGCTGAATTCTAAACAATGAAATGTTCACAGATCTATAAATTCATATGTATGTTATCCTTTAATCCATTTGATATCTATGTAATAAACACTTCGCAGATGTTATGTTCCCCAGGCTAATACCATACTTAAAAATCACTAACTGAGCTAATTAAAACTATCTCATTTTTGTTAGGTAATCTGTGTACATTATCTCATTTAATCCTGTCAACAATGTATAGGAAATATTTAAATCCTACAGTACTTCTGAGCAGTTCATGAATTTCTCAGATAAATACTAAAGCTAAATACTAGCTACAATATGAATTTTTAACAACCCAGGTACATAAATATTCACAGGTGTGGGGAACCACAACGGACAGCTTCGAATCTCAGGGGCATCTAAGGACACCTTAGTGTGGGTGTGACCTTGTTGCCTAGCGCGAGTGCACAGCGGGATACAGTTATTTACATGACTTAACACAGGTAAACATGCATGTGGGGACTATGGCACTATGTAAGAATGTAAATGTGAGATAACAACCTGTGTAAGAACTATACAATAAAGACGTAGGTGACTCTTGAGCTCTTGTACTTTACTTTATGCTGCCTGTGGTTGCTGTTGATGTCTTGCCCACCCCACGCATTCTTTAACCTGGGAACCTCTCCCATGAAAACCTCCCTTAGGGACCCCTGAAGCTGGCTGACAGCAGGTTGAAAAACAATTAGAAAACTGTAAATGAAAAGCTTTAAAATCTTTTTGACCAAAAACAGTTTTGAAATGTATATTTTAAAAAAATTCTAGCCAGGTGTGGTATACACTTGTAGCTCAGTACTTAGGAGGCTGATGCAGGAAGATTGCTACAAGTTCAAGGTCATCCAGGGCTATGTCATGAGTTCCAGGCCAGCCTGAACTACACAGTGAGACCCTGTCAAAAAAAAAAAAAAAAAACAGAAAAAAGAAAAAAAAGAAAATTCTGATGCTATGCAAAGAACTATTCAGCAAAGTAGCAGAAAAACAAAAACAATGTTGAAAATAGCAACTAATCATGTTACAACAGACAGTGTTTCTGATAAACATTAATGATTAAAATAAAGAACACTATAAATTCATTTTGTTTTAAATTAGGAAACACTTCATTTACTATTTCACTATGTACTTAACCCTGCTGGTAGAGATTATGGGTCAAGTGTTACCCAGAACAATATGTAAGAAGAGTTTATATCTCTCAGATCAGCTACCACATCCAAAGACTTAAGGAGGTGCGTTTCAAAATAAATATCAACAAAGCCTTTAACAGGATTTCTAGACATTTTATTGCTACAGATACCGCTGTGTCTACTACATGGTGATACACACTGAGGTTCCAGAGCTAGTGCGTACACCACACCCTTTTCATTAACTCTGCCTCCTTCTCTCCCCCCTCCCCCTCCTCCCCCCTTAGCTCTCACAGTCTCTTTATTTTTCCAGCCTACACTGTGTATTCACTGTGTGAGCACCATAAATAATCAGCAAGACAGGACTTGTGCAGTACGATAGCCACACCTCAGCTGTGTTGGGAACGACCGCTTGAAGTGGTGGTAACCTAAACATTTGCACACTCTGCCACAATATCCTGTATTTAAGAATTTCATAACAAGTGAACACAACGAGTGACACATATGAATGCTTCTTCACGGTTAATACCTGACCCCCAAATCACCTCTATGCCAACCAACTTGTTGACTGCTTAACACACTTGACTCAGTATGCCTGGGAGGGGTTTTGACTGAAGTTCAGGGTGATTTTTCAAATTAAAAATGAAAAACAAGAAAACAATTGTTCTGCCCTGTTAAGAACTGAGCAGAGAAAACAAAAGATTTTTCAAATGTAAACTCATAAAAGCAGTAGTATGATAAAAACAGAAGTGTAATACATGCTTCTGCCAGAGCTAATCAATGGCATAACTCAAATCACAAGATCCTAGAAAAGCAATATTTCACACTTTTAAAAGTTAGATATTAATGTGGAAGAAAAACAAAACAAAACAAACAAACAAACAAAAAAACACACAGTCCCAGTAAAGGAGATATGCAGGAAAAGTCCCCACTGTGTGTTTCTTCAGCTCACCCTTGGTCACCACTACATTCAGGTCTCCAGTAAGTTTCAATCTTTCTGTGCTTGTGTTCAGTTTTTCTAGCTGCAAGGCTGAGTTTCATCCCTTTTCTTGAAGACAGTACAAGGTCATTTAGCACAACATAATGAGCTGCCAGTATTAGAGAGTTGCCAAATTCTGATCTCCAAGTCTCTAGCAGCAGTCCTCCACCTATGTAAGAGCCCCAAGGTGTGCAAAAAAGACAAAATGATATCACAAAATTGGACTATGTAAACCAGTCAGCTCCCTTAACCTGACTGTGAAGCAATTGAGAGCCAGAAAGAGAATTCAATTTGCTTAAACTTATACTAGTTACCAGCCAATTGGAGAAGAATACAAATATCATGAATTCATATCAAATGCATTTCCCTACTCCTAATTATTTATCCTAGTAGATTTTGTGCACACTATTTTATGTCTTTTATGATAGCTGGCAACACCTCAATCATCACAAAACACAGTTAATGACTCACAAGCATTTAGCTGAATTTTTTAAAATTCTGTTTTACAAAAGTACTTATTTTTATTTCACAATCGTTGCCAATACCAGGTTAACCCCTCCCCAGTATCTGGGTCCTGGTGGCATGATCTGCTTCTTATCATAATGTTGCAATGTTATTTCAAATAGTGCTGATTCACTTGTGCTGTCACTGTCATCCTTTCCAGTATGAGTAATCACCGCACTTCAAACAAGGTGGTGCAGCTTCTCCGGAGGAACCACTGAATAATATTAGGAATTTCACTTGCCAACCTAAGACAGTAGACTCTTAAGTCTTAGTGTTTTATGCCTCTCTCTTGGCCTCGGCAGCATGTGGAATAGATCCAACTGGACGTAATCCATTCTGATAACCTTCATTAGCAGATGTGGTTTGGCTTTACTTATAATTCTTTTGGTAAACACCAACTAAGTACCTTCTCCTTTTCTTTAGGTACCACAAAAACAAACTGATTTAGAGGTTATCTTCACATCATTGCGTCAGCTCTGTAAGTACACACAATGTCTACATTCCAAAATTCAAGGAGGGCTACAGTCTAGGGCACTGTGGAAAGCCCCATCCTGTGAACTGACTAATCATGCTATTTCTTCAGTTTTAACCAGAGCTTTATGTTGTGAACAATGGCTACTATTTTCTCTCACTTCATGTGTAAATAGAAGTAAAAATGTTGGATGCATGTTTTAGAATGTGATCTTAACTTTGACTTCCCTGTGACTAAAGCCCAGTTCCTTTTGTATGTTTAATGTATGTAAGTGAATGAATGATGCAATCATAAGTCAGTAAATATGTTTCAAATCCCTCTCATACAAAGATAAGCCTATCATTCCTATACCTTGATTAGGATTACTTTTCTCTTCTGTTGTCACAATCGTTTCTTTGATGTTTCTCTAACTGCAGATTGCTGTCTTTATCTCTGCCTCCAAAGCCACCATTCCTTTCTCCCAATGGTCGAGGATTGCAAGGCTTGTGAAATATGCTGGTCTTTTATATCAAAGTAATAAGGGACTGATTGGTATGTTCAATTCATTGTTGCATGTTTATTGGGAACCATGGTCAGAATGTCACTTTGCAAATGAGACTGACACAATCCCTTAAGAGATCACCCAAGGCTGGACCAATAATGAGGGCCTTCTTTTTCAACACTGGGAGACCAGGTTGAAGCTCAGTGAGGAAAGGAACCGGAAAAAGCATCGGAGTAGGATACCAGCTGGTGGTAACATAAATGTAAGCTTCCAAATGCAACCATAGGGCAACTCATCCTTTCTTAAACCCAGCCTCAGCGGTGAACTCTAGGCTGTTGATATTGCACTACATGCCCGTCTCTGGTGCTTAGAAAAGGATCTGTAGCTTCTCTTCCCTTTGTTCTTTTTTCCTTGTTGGACTTCCTTAAATATTTATTGACGAATTACATTTCAGAGTCAGCAAATGTACAATTTGTTCTGAAATCTGAAGCCATCCCAAGATGGTCTGGCTGTTACAGAAAGCTCTGGGTCACTGACCACAGAGATTCAAGAACAATATCTAAAGCAGAGCAATTCAAATGTCTAATCTACATCCTTATCCCCTGGGAATTTAACCCGATGGAATATTCAGACATGTGCATGCACTGCTCTTTTACTACTTTATAGTATTAAAGAGCAGGAAAAAGCCATAAAGTTATGCTTAGGAGTTGCTTGAATACATGATAATACATCTGTACAACAGACTCGTCATTAACTAAAAAAATGAAGTTTAATAGGAAACCGACATTATTATTTATTCATTTATTCATTATTATTGTCATTACCATGTATCTTAGCCTCTTTTTGTTGCTATAACGGAAGACCACAGACTGGGTTCTGGAGGCCAGGAAGCCAAGGCTGATGGACTCACCTCTGAGCAGGTCCTGCTTGCTGCTCTATCCCATGGGAAGGCAGAAGGGCTTGATAGGGGGAGAGAAAGCAAGTCAGAAAAAGGGAACCGAGCTTGCTCTTCTAACAAACCCACTCTAACAGTAACAAAGCCACTTCCATAACAAAAATTTCAGGCAGAATCCCCATGATTTACTCTCTTCTCATATGACCCAACTCTCAAAACTTGCTTGGGGGTTGAGTTCCCAACGCACTAACTTTGATAGACACATCAAACTATAGCATTGTGGAAACATATTTATTGCATTATTATTTATTATTATATTTATTATTTAGTTTTTAAAATGCACACTTTATTTTATTATATATATATGAACACAAGCATAACAAAAATGGGAAGAAAAAAAAGCAAAATATTAACAGTGGTTACCTTGAGAGAAAACAATGGTTGCATCAACAAACAAGCCCAGTCTGGGAACCTGTGTCACGCGGAGGCCGCCACTAGACAGGGAGCAGCTAGATCCAAGCCTCTCCCCGTGAGTCAGTGCCAGTCATGGACTGGGGGGAGACAGAACAATGGCTGCACCGGCAAACAAGCCCAGTCTGGGAACCAGCGCCATGCTCGGGCCACTGCTGGACTGGGCATGGACAGACCCTGGCCCCTTTAGGTGCACAGGCTGGCAAACATGAAGTACCAACTGCTCCCTACCCCCATAAACAACTGGCTTATCTAGAGAAACACAGGCTGTGATGATAGCTATGGAAATGAAGTACAGTTGGATGCCTGTGGTGTTTGGTGTTTCACTAACCTTGCAGGGCTAGGGCTAGTGGTCTGATCACAGGTTCAGAGGATAGCAGTATGTAGTGTGGCATCTAGGGGGGAATTTCCTGAGCACTGCAGCCATTGTTGACTCCCTGTGGTCTTATTTTGAAGTCCTATATTGTTTCCATTGTTTTGTTGGGTTGGGTTTTATTCTCTTTTGTTTTGTTTGATCATGTCAAGTCCGATGGCCGGAGCAGCTATTTCAAAGGTAGCAAGACACATTATGGTAGCCATTTTGGATTTACTATTGGCTTGTTTTGAAGTCCTTTTCTGCATTCACTGTTTTATTTTTATTGTTTCTGTTCTGTTTGATTTTTACTATGTCAGAAGTTATCTATTTTGAAGACATCAAAAGGCATTATGGTAAGTGTTGTTGATTTTGTAACATTTTGAAGTCCTGTATTACTTACACTAGTTTGTTTTGATTGGTTTTATTCTGTTTTATCCTCTTTAAAATAAATAAATAACAATAAAATCAATCAAAACAGAACATTGAATGAAGAAAAACAATTAATCAGAACAAAACAAAACAGAACAATATTGTACTTCAAAGACAAGATGGAAGGAAATCCCCTATATTTGTTACATTGCATACTATCATCCTCCCAAAAGGTGCTCAGACTGCCAGCCCCAGTCCTTGTTGGAGAGGATATAAGGTAGGGGTGCGTGTAGCACTCCCTAGTGTTTGGAGGGAAGATGAGAAGAAGGCGCTGTTACAGGCAGAGTCTTTCCCAGGAGTCTGGCCTTTGAGCACTCTTTCATCCCCTCATAGGGGTTGGGATTTTCTCAAAATAGTTTTTCCCTGGAGAGTGAGGATGGGGGCAGAGCACTGTGGTGGCTTCACTTTTCCTTTTCAGCTATCCAGATACTTGGATTGATGCACATGCATCATCATTCTAATTAATTTTCTGTTTCAGGCTGTAAGTCCTTCTCCTATTTCAGATTACTTGTACTGTCAGTAAATTTTCTCTCAGTATCACTGATGTGACGCCTCTTCAAGTCCGCCATGTTGGATCTCCTTATGACATTAAGTATTAACTGAACAGTACTTTGTATGGGACATGGGGACATAATAAACTGTCAATGGTGATTATGAGGAAGCAAAGCAAACATAGGACAGTGTTTTCTACAACTGGATGATGAATTCTTATGCTGGACTCAGACCTATTAAAGCAGAACTCCATGGGATAGGACCTAGAAATGTATATATTTAAATATCTCCAGCTCCCTCTGGTTCATAATTTCAAAAGCTACTGGCAAACTGTAAGGGTTGCTGCTGTCCTATTGACTTTTGTGGAATAAAGGAAAGCAGAGCCCCTAAAAATTGAAAAGTAAATACCAACGACACTCTGACTGAAAGGTTAAATGAGCTTGCACCCTTTTTATACTTGTGCAAATCTCCAGGACTGATTCAGGGTCTACCCTCCAGCTACATTCAAAATTGACACACTAGTTTAAATAATCACTTCAATTAAAAGTTAAACATCTGTGGAAACAGATACTAACACAAACATCTAACATAAGTTTCTGTAAGATTGATACATACATTGTAAATGTAAGTAATCAAGCCAGTTGATCCATAAGCAGTGTCTGTAGCCATAACTGGGCTTATTAGAACGAGAATGAAACCTGAGGGCATGGTTTCCAGGCCACATGTTGCCTTCAGTGGACCTCTCAGCCAGTTCCAGAAAGCTAGGTGCCACCTAGGTGCTACAATCCTCATCTTGACCCCGTTTTCCACTCTGGCAGACCCGATGGACCCATGGCTACTTCTCTGCCTCTCTAACTCCCTAAGATTAAGCTCTGGGATATCCATGAATGTTAACTGGTTTGCAAATCAGAAAAAGCAAATGAAATTGCTTCCATGATAAGAAATGGCTGTGATTCCCAGAAATTCATTTGTTCCCCTCTCTGATACCATGAAATGTATTTACTTTATGTACTTCTGCAATAATTTGTGTTTTCTGGATTCAGCGTCATCACACATCCTTAGATATATTCTGTACAGGAGACTCCCCTACTGTGTTAACATTCATGTTTATCATTCAGGAGAAAACATTTCAGTATATGACACAACTTAAAGAATAATTGGTTTTCTTTCTTTGACACTGACAGAAACAGCCAATTTCCCTTTCACAGTGGTTTTTTTTTTTCTTCAGGTATATTAATGACAAGATAATACTGTAGTCTTTTTGCAACAAACACTTTATAATTTACAAGAGGTTTTGCAAATGTAGTCTTACATTTCTGAGTCTTGAGAACCATTATTTTATTTAGTTTCATTTTGGTAACCAAAATAAAAGAAAAAAGAACAACATTAAGAAATTATCTGCTCAAATATATACAGACACCAATTGCTAGAAATGGATCATTATTTCCAATGCACTATTCATTAAATTATGTTCATGAATTCAAGTTCATATTTTCATTATAAAAGGTGACTTGATCACAATGTACATGTAACAAATAAATAATTACTCATTTTAACCTTTGGCTTTTTATTCTAAAATTAAATGTGATGGTTACTTTACAAAAGGTTTTATTGAGTCAGGTGAAGGAGGTAACTTCTTGAAATCCAAGTTAGGAAAGAAAGTTCCATCATAAACTTTAATATTTCATACTTTCTGAGTCCACACAAAAGTATTAGTCATCAGCTCAACAGTTCCTTCTCAACAAGTAGTTTGAAAAGGTAAACTACCTTATGTAACACAAAGACCATATTGCAAAGTTTCTTTCATGAGTAGTAAAAGGAAGTGGGAGTATTACGTAAAACCTTTAGCTGTCATTAAAACAGTAATAAAATTCCCACTGAATGAGATACAGCCACAATAATAATTAATATGGCATATTTTGATTACACTCTCAAATCACTAATTAGACAGTCGAAATATCTTCCCTGTGAGGTAGGGTGAGTACTGTCATCTTTGTTTTGCCTCTAAGGAAATAAAAATGCAGAGTGATTCCATTGAAGTCTTATGAGTAAGTCATAGCAAACTGAGATTAGAACCGACAGCTTTGATTCTGTTATTACTAGATCTTTCCAGGCTCCTATCCCAATTTTAATGCTTGAGCATTATTATTTATGGTTCATAGCTATCCTCTTTGATTGAATATTTTTGCTAAGATATCCCACCCCGTTCTATTTACAGCTCATTTTTACCAATTGAAAGAACTTGGAAGCCTGACACTAGACTATTGGTATGATTCTACAGCTGTGTGTCCGCTTCATAATAGATATCGAGGAAAATAAAAAGATAATAGAGCTTTAGAGAAAATAATGAGATTTACATATACGCAAGACATGAACATGTGTGTGTGTGTATGCCCTCGTCCTCTGAAAACATGTGCACTCTGTATGTAACCTGTAAAGTCTTTCAGAATGCACTTATTATTTTGAGCTGAAATCACTGAGGATTGAAATGGAAGTACCTTTGCTTGAACTAGATACAACTGAAAAACAATTTTGGTTTGGGTCCCAATTTGTCACACTACTTTAGCTCCAGCAAACTTTCTGCTAATGATTCCTAATGAGATACTGCAGCATTATATATTTTAAGAGTACAGGTTTTAGAGTTTGAGACTAGTGTTTAAGGCCCAGCTCTGCCATGTAACCTCGGAAAAAATCCTTAGTTACTAGTTTTCTTTACATGTAAGATGAAGCGAGTTAGGGACATAGCACGATTTGTCCAGCTAAAAATTCTTACACAAAAATTTTGCTTTGTGTTTTTTGGTGGGAGAGAGGAAGCGGAGTGTTTGAGGTGAGATCATACTATACTCAGCTGTTGCCTCAAAGCCCAGTGCTCAAATGATACTCCCCACCTCCCGCCTCACAAATAGCTGGGGTTATAGGTGCACGTCATTGTACCTGACATACAATAGTTTTACTGATAATGTAACTTGATTTGCTCTGGGGGCCACTAGACCTCATGCTTTATTCCAACTCCCCTACTCTTCTCTTTATCTTGTAACTACTCTTAACCTCATGTGGTATGAAGAACAAATAAGATGATGGACAAGATTGATTAACTGATTGATTGATTGTAGGACTGGAGAATTGAGCCGAGGGTCTCACACTCATGAATTCTAGGTGAATGAACCTCTGAGCCCGATCCATAGCCCATGCACAGCAATTCTTTATAAACCAAAAATGTATCTGTGGTTGGGGAGAAGGTATTAGGGAAGGAATTATACAAATTATGTATTTGTTGTCACCAAGGTGAAATGGTACAAATAAGTCAAAACTGAAAGGAATGTAAATCAGATCCATAATAGTCAATTAGAAAACAATCAACATAGTGTTGTGGCTTCTAATATGAATCCTGTATTACAATTAAATTTGAATGTGGGTTAGCTGAATTTGTTTTATAGAGACAACTATTTATATATTTATTATGAGGTACCTTATGGCATTCAGTACATGTGTAATGTATAATGATAAAAATCATAAAAAGCTTTCACTGGAATATTTTCAGCTCCATTGTAGGAATGTATATTTTCTAGATCCAGGACATAAGTTGTTTTACTTAATATTTAAAAATCCATTACACCTTGTATAAAATGTTTAACAGTATAGTAGAAAATATGCTCTGAAGCATCCACCTATTCCCCTGAAGTTTCTTCTCAGAGAGCTTCTATCTTCAATTATCAGTGGAGAAAATTTAACTTTATATGACATTTCTTTTCTTTGTATTTTTTCAAAATATAAAAAGTTTCAAGCTCACAGGAAGGTAATGCTAATGTGAAAAATCAGCAAACACTGATAACAAATGAGGGTCAAATAGTATATGCTCAGGTACTGTTCTAAGCAAGGTTCTTTCAATGAGTCCACTAGAGTTTCTCAGTAGCCTTTTGAAGTAAATAAACCAGTTTTTCTCATCTAGAAGATAAAGACAATGAGGCCCAAGAATGCACAGCTAAGAAGTGGCAGAAGTAGACTCAGATTGTTTGGCTATTAACCACTTTCTGGTGTCACCACTTGGTACACAGAGAACAGAACCTTCCACATCTGGTCAGTGTTAACATTTGGGACATTTTCTCCAGATTACTTTCCTCTTTTGGTGGCAGCAAGCAGGTTTAAACAGCACAGAGACTGTTCACCCTTGCTCTGGGCCTCCTTGTGAATCACTGCCTTTCCTACACCATTTCCAAAAGTAGTGTTAGTCTGTTAACAGGGAAGGTCTGTTTCTTATTCAGGGTTTGTGCCTCAAAGGTCATTGATAGAATAGAACATCTGCTTTTAAAAATTTTAAGCATTGATCAAATATAGTGGTACCTCAATTCACAAACTTAATTTGTATTATGATTTGGAGGAAGATGGCTGCATTTGCATTGCATGAGGAAAATGGCCATTGTTGTGTTTGTCGCCTAATGCAGAGTTTGAGAACAGAAGCAAAATTTTGCCTGACGCACAACTTACTGACTTGTGGATCTTACAATGCAGTAGGAGATCTTGTATTTTACTGGTGTTTTCTGTTTTGAGGACAGGAATCATCTCTGTCTTAATTGTGCATTAAAAAATTGGATGTCTTTCAGACATAGTCTGAATGTTTTTGTTTCTCTTAAATTCATACGTTGAAACTTAATTACCAAAGTGATGCTATTAGAAGTTGAGGCCTATGAGAGGTGAGAGTGGAGCTCTCATGAATGGACTTAGTGCCCTTAAGAGACATGTAAGGAAACTTGGCCCTTTTCACCTTTCCTTCTCTGAAGAATAGCGCGTATCAGATGTGATCTGTGAAACAAAGAACAGGCCTAACCAGACACCAGATCTGCTGGTGTCATGATCTTAGATTTAGCAGCTTCCCGACTTCTATTGTTCATAAATTACTTATTTTATTACAGCAGACTGAAGAAACTGAGCCACTTTCATATATCAAAATGAAATTGCTGATCTTCCTCAGGAGTGCATGCTCATTAAATGACATTTGAGTACAAAAGAGCTAATCTGTGCTTATATATGAATTTTCCTTTGACAGAAATTACCTCAGTGAGAGATCCATCAAAAAGTAATGAAATCAGGTAAATTTATCAAATACAATACAATCCGCAATTTAGGTCTTTTGTATTTTAAAGCAGATGTCCTTGTCTCCAAGTTAAGAAATCAATGTATTTTCTGCACATTTTATTGTGAAAACAAAACAAAACAAACAAAATACTGAATATTCTGAGACTCAGGTGAAAACCCATGGAAATATAATACTTAGGGTACAGGAATTAGAAGCAAGATGGTATAAATCTTTTGGAACATCATTATATCCTCTTCTGAGCTTGTCAGAAAACACAGCTGGGCAACAACAAAAAATTAATAAATATTTTTTAAAAAGAAACAAATATGGAAGATTCTCAGGAGATGGTGGAGCAGGAAGCACTAGGAACCTGTTTCCCCACCTCAACAACAACTTTTCTGGCACAATTTGTCTGGTACCGCTGTTCTGGAACTCCAGAACTCGAGAGTCTAGTAAAGGCTTACAACTTCCGGGGGAGTCTTGAAAGATAAATTGTGGTTGACTGTGGTCAATTTCAGTTCTTCGCACAGTAGCAGCTACCTGTCCACTACTGCCAATTCTAGGGCAGGCCACACGCAGGCAGCTTGCAGGAGCCCAGGGTGGGGCAGCAAGGACCATGTTCTCACACCAGTGACCTTTGCTTCATTGGTTACAGAGCTGCAAGCCGAAAGCAGACTATCCCTACCACTCACCTCCTGCCACTGCTGCAAGCCCTCTTCTCCCTGGAGGAACTGACTTCCTGAGGGACTTAAAGGGGCTGTGCCCCCTTCTTTTCTCCTTAATTGTTTCTCCTTTTACTCCTTTGGGAATGAAACATTAAAGAACAGGACATTCAAACCCAACTGTGTGTGTGTGAGAAATTAGAAATATCTGTGTCCCTACCCTTCTTTCTTTCCTTCCTCTCATATAACATCTCAAACAACCTCTGTCTCCCCACCACCATCTTTCCTGTATGTAAATATCATTAAAACCCATTTTTGTTTCTCTTCTTTCCCTTTTTTTGTAATTTGTTTCTTAATTTTTCTATTTTTTCCTAGTCTATCCTACATGATTACTATTCTTTAGTCTTCCAGGGTTTTAGTAGAAGAGTAGAGAACTTCAAAATAAATTTTAAATTGTAGGTTAATGTGTGACTGGTTCTTTGCCTATTCACTAGTAGTTGTTATCTCCACGCAGTGTGGTGGGAATAAATCTAGTACTTTGAATAGGCTGCATGGATACTTTCAAAGCCAATGGCACATTACAGGAAATAGCCGCTGACTCAAGTGATCTCTACAATAGTGGCAGAGATTTCCATCTCAACTGACCTACAAACTTCAACCAAGATCCTTCCCCAGAGGCTGCTCCTTCATCTTAGTAGTTGTCTTTTGCCTCATAATGTGGCAATATATTATTTGACTATGCTCTTATCTGCTGTACTTCTATAAAAAGCTTACTTTCATCTTTTTAATCAATATGTGGATCTTCACTGTCTGGGAAGACCCAACAAACCTCAAATTTCTGTAGCCACAACCTGTACATGACTCCTTGCTGTCACAAACCCCAAAGACTTTTTAAAAATCCCAATAGTTAAAATGATCAATGAATTCAAAGAAGATACAATCAACAGTTTACGAAAGACAATGCAGAATATGAAAGAACACTTAGAATAGAAATAAAGGTTCTGAAAAAGAAACAAGCAGAAACCCTAGGAATAAAAGTCTCAATAATTGGGATTGTGTTAAATCTGTATAACACTTTTGGGAGTATGGCCATTTTCACTATGTTGGTTCTTCCTATCCATGAGGAAAGGTTATCTTTCTACTTTCTGATACCCTCTCCGATCTCCTTTTTCAGAGTACTATAATTTTCAATGTATGGATCTTTCACTATTTTGTTAGATTGATTACTAAATATTGGAGTTTTTTGGATGCTATTATAAAGGGTGTGGTTTCCCTAATTTCTCTTTCTGTGAGTTTGTTGCTTGCATATAAGAATGCTATTGATTTTTGAGTGTTGACATTGTACCCAGCTACACTACTGAATTTGCTTATTAAATCTACAAGTCTTTTGGTGGAGCTTGTGGGGTTTTCTATGTAGAGTATCATGTCATCTATAAATAATGATAATTCCACTTTCTCCTTTCCTATCTTTATTCCTTTTATTTCTCTGTCTTGTCTAATTGCTCTAGCTAATGTTTCCAGAACTATATTGAATAGGAGTGGTGATAGTGGACATCCTTGTCTTTCTGATTTTACAGTGAAAGCTTTCAGGTTTAGAATATTTAGTATGATGTTACTTATTGGTTTGTCATAGATGGCTTTTATCAGATTGAGGTAAAGACCATCTATTCCAATTTTCTGTAAGGTTTTTATCGTGAATGGGTGTTGGACTTGTCAAATGCTTTTTTAAAAAATTTATTGAGGTGATCATGTGATTTTTGTCTTTGGTTTCATTAATATGGTATATTAAATTTATTGATTTGTGTATGTTGAACCATCCCTGAATCCCTGGGATGAATCTTACTTGGTAATGATACGTACTCTTCTTGATGACTTGCTGCATTCTGTTTGCCAGAATCTTACTGAGGACTTTTGTATCTATGTTCATTACAGAGATTGGCCTGTCTATCATTTTCCTTTATGGTCGGGTTCTTCACTGGTTTGGGAATCAGGGTAACACTTGCTTCCAGAAATGATTTTGGAAATATTGCTTTCCTTTTAATTTCCTTAAAAGTTTCAACACTAGTGGAATTAGTTTTTCTCTAAATTTCTTGTAGAATTCAACAATGAATCTGTCAGGGCCTGGGTTTTTCTTTGTTAGTAGATTTGTAATTACATTTTCAATTTCACTGGCTGATACTGGATTATTTATACAGATTTAATACAATACCAATCAAAATACCATTAGCATACCTCATAGAACTAGAGAAAACATTCCTAAAATTTATTTGGAATCAGAAGAGATCTAGAATAGCAAAAGCAATCCTAGGTGATAAACATAAGTCAGAGAGTATCACAATGCCCTGACCTGAAATTATACTACAAAGGTACTGTGATAAACTCTGCCTAGTACTGGAAAAAAACAGACATGAAAATCAGTGGAACAGAGTAGAAGATGAATAAAAAACTCCAAACACACTCAGCCACCTTGTCTTTGACAAAGGAGCTAAGCATGTTTACTGGAAGAAAATCTATTTAAATGGTGATGGAAAAACTAGCTCTCTACATACCAAAGACCAAACCTAGACCCACATCTATATCATCATTCACTAACCTAAAGTCAAAATGTATCAAAGATTAAACATTAAAACAGAAACACTAAATCTACTGAAAGAGAAAGTAGGTACAAATCTTGAAGACACAGGGATAGGTAGAGACTTCATGAACAAAACCCATACAGCATGGGAAATACATCAAAGAATCAACAACTGGGATCTCAGCCTACTAACAAGTTTTACACAGCAAAAAATACCACCAAAAGAGTTAAAAGATAACCCACAGACTGGGAATAAATTTTAGCCAATTGTCCTTCAGACAAACAACTTCTATTTAAAACATATGAAGAACTGAAAAAAATCAGGTCCCTCAAATTCAAAGACCCAATCCAAAAATGGGCAACTGAGATGAATACATACTTCTTAGATGAAGAAATATAAACAACAAATAAACATACGAAAAAATGTTCAACATCATTGGTCATTCGAGAGAGGTAAATTAAAACAACATTGAGATTCTATCTCACTCCAGAAAGAATGGCTACCAAGAAGAAATCAATCAATAACAAATGCTGGTGGAGATGTGAGGACTAAAGAACCTTTCTCCACTGTTTTCTTTTCTTTTTTTTCTTTTTATTTTAAAAAGGCATAAAATTAAACACAACAAAACAGAACAGAACGGGACATAAGAAAGCATAAATTTCATAGCTAGACAACCAGAGATCTTCACTATCTGTCATATTGTCTCTTGTTTTCTTCCAAATGGTTGTCCTTATCTTTGCATATGGAGAGCTCAGACTAAATAGCATAGCCAATCTTTTCACAAGATGTGTAGTTCACTGGCTCCCACTTGGTAGGCAGGGGGAAGGGGGAGGGGAGACACGGGATGGGGGACAGGACAACATGAGATGTCTGATTCTCAGCCCACACACAGGCAGGATCACAGTCATCCCCCAGAGATGGGAAGAGTTCCTTGTTCTCCCGGCACCCCAAGTCAACCACACGGCGAAGGTCCCAACACACCAGGGTCTCTCTCCTTCAGGCTGCCGAAAGTCTGCCACACTGTCAGCCGCCCCCCAGGGGGGGGTTCCTTGTTCTCCTGGCACCCTGAGTCAGCCACACTGTGCTGGTCCCAATGTGCTAGGGTCTCTCTCCTTTGGGCTGCCCAAAGTCGGCCACACTCACAGCCGCCCCCCAGAGAGGGGAGGAGTTTCAGAGTAATTCTCATTGAAGAGATTTAGGAACCAATTATGGACAAAGTAATGTTTGAGTTGGGTTTTGAAAGAGGAATATGCATTTTCTACCCAATAGCGTCATGGTAAAAATCATATGTCAAAAGGCTCAGAAAGTGAACTCATACTTCGAATATAGGAAACAATAAGCTGCCAGGAAACAAGTGGAGACATGGAAAGAAGAAAGATGACTTGATGAATGGAAACTAAATTATAGTAGAACGAAAAGTTTGTTTCTGCCATTTAGTAGAGGGGAAATAATTTTACTCAGCTTTGAGAGGAAGGAGAAAGGTTTTGTTACAATTTACGGATTTTTTTCTGTTTTGATGTACTTCTGAAGATTAAGAATCTCCTTAAAACAGTACCAGGTGACATATCCTGGATTCTTGGATTCTTATCCAAGAATTCTTATTCAAGACTATCCTGGACATATTGGATTCTTCATATCCAAAGAATCATAGGCTAGGTTATGATCAGGTTCTACCTAATTTTTTATCCAAGGACAAGAAAAAAGGTTTTCCTTAATAAGAAATTCTTTAGGCAGAGTATGAAATAGAAGGAATTTATGAATAATAGTGATAACATAAAACCCCTATGTTTAATTATGTTAATTTTTTTTGTCTTTTTGAAACAGGATCTCGCTATGCATTTTGGGCTGGCCCTGAACTCACAGCAATCCCCCTGCCTCAGCCTCCTGAGTGCTGGGATTACAGGCATGTACCACCTTACCTGGCTTATATTAAAAATTTTCCTAGACTTAATGAAGTTCTTTGCAAAAACTATAACGTCTCTTAGCTGTTCTACAGAAAATCACAGTGAAAGGACTATTGAGTTTATGCTTAACTAGACTGTTTTAAAAGACTGAAAAGAAGAGCAGTTCATTTTGCAGTTTCAGGTATAGCAAAATCTAACACAAGAAAGCTTTGCATAGCCGAATGCCGCTGACCATACTGTTAAATAGCATAAAGTTTAGGTAGGAGTTTTTAAAGTGGGCTTATGGGCAGGTTTCAGGTGTTAGCAGACTCCCTTAAACAATAAACAAGACGTGATGTATGTCTGTGCTGCCTGTTTCAATCATATTACACATCAAGGAAGTTTGTTCCTTCAGTAGGGCCATTGTTGGTATTTTGGGTGGTACTGTATGTGTGTGTGTATGTGTGTGTGTGTGTGTGTGTGGTGCTGGGGAGTAAACCCAGGCCTTTTGCACTGAACTATCTGCCCAGACTTTTTACTGTTTTTTGTTTTGGTACCGTATCTTGCTAAGTCACTAAGTTGCCCAGGCTGGGATGGAATTTGCTTTCCTGCTATCTCAGGCTCCCATTGTGCTAGGATTATAAGTGTGCACCATCATGCCAGCCCAGAACAGTATTTTGTGAGGGACTGTCCAGATTTTGAAGGACCAAAATACACCATCTCTGGATTCCTCTGTATTATTAAATAATAATAATTGTTCCCTCTTAGTCTTCATACAACCCAACACAGAACCCATCCTCAAATACTAGCTAGGACCACTTGGTTTTTGTCTTTTTTTTTTTTTTTTTTTGGTCCTAGGGATGGAACTCATGACCTCTCATTTACAGGTAAGTGCTTGAACCACTGAGCTAAATCTCCAGTCCTGGACTGCTCCATTTTAAAAGCACTGGATATTGTAGAATCCTAGGGAGATTAAAAAAGATTGATTCCCAAGCCTTTAATTGTCTCATGTTTTTGAACGTTCTTTCACGTGTATGAGACAGTCTACCTACAGAGAATAAGGACATGGGACTCAATGAAATGGATTAGCAGGTTTGATAGAAGCATCTGGGAAAGAGAAACAAAAGTGTAGGAAGAAGCATCAGAAGGAGATGACTGCAGTTAAATTCAGACGTTCAGGCAGCTCTAGATGATGCCAGAGTTCAGGTGCAGCTGTGGAAGTGTATGGCTCCTGGGGTTAAGATGGCATTCCCCAGACACGAAGAGATCATGGGCCAAAACGACCACGTTACTGGAGAGTTTTTCATAAGCACATTGAAAAGGCTCAGGATGAGAAAAAAGGGAAACCATGCTGAGTGATGGACACTTAGAAAGTGAGCATGGGGGTAGGAGTACGGCGTGTGGAAGGGACCCACCTGTTACGTGCAGGGCTCACGGTTCAGCCCTAAGTGCTGCAATGGGGAAAAAAAGTGCAAACAGGGAAGTTCACATGTAAAAGATGTTCACTGTCTCCAGTAGTCAGGGAAATACACACTTAAAAGGTTAGTTGCAAGCTTGGTTTAGTGGTACATCCTATAATTGTAGCTACTTGGGAGGCTAAGGCAGGAGGATCATTTTGAGCCCAGGCTGGGCAACATAGCAAGACCTCATTTAAAAAAAAGTGGTAATTGGATACTATTTTTTTTTAACCAGTTTGATAATCAGCAGTAGGAATGAAATAGGCCAATAGACACTGTGCGTCCTTGAAAGGAATGTTACTGTCTTTAGGAAAGAGAACTGGTAAAATTTATTAATTCTTTCACCTTACTTTTGAAAAGCTACTTTGCAGAAGCACAGTTAACAGTATGGAAACTATCTACATAAAGCTGTTTATTGTAGTCTTGATAATATTTTTTAAATCCTGGAAACAAAATACCCATCAACAATAGGATAGTGCACCCATATTGCGAATGATTTGCTCATACAAGAGAAAGCTAGAAATACATGCTTTAAGAGAATATGTTGGAAGAGAAACTAAGCCTTGTGGTGGAGGTGCAGTAAGCCCCACCATGCTGACTGGAAGGAGCATCAGTCAGAAGAGAAACTGTATCTTTCTGTGAGCCAACCGGTATGTGGGCTGAAAAACCAGTAGAGCACACCCCACCAACCCCCCATCCCCGCTGATTCACTCAGGGCGAGACAGTAGCAACAGAGGGGAAGGGAACAGCGTGAGCTTATTTGGTTGACTCTGCAGGCCTGGGGCTGGTGGTCAGGGCATCTGCCTAGAGGATGGCAGTGTGCATTGTGCCAGCTGTGGGGAGTTTCCTCCTGTCTTGTTTCTGAAATCCAATGTTTTGTTCCATTTTACTGTTTGGTTTTATTCCTGTGTCTGGTAACCTGAGCAACTATTTTGAAGATAACAATGCACAGTATTATGCTCACTGTTTTATTTTATTCAATGTTATATTTTGATTGGCTTTATTGTTTTGTTTCATTTGATTTTGCTATGTATGATGATATGAACAACTATTGTGAAGACAGCAAGGTATATTATGGTTGCCATTGTTGATTTCCTGTTGTCCTGTTTTGAAGTTCTGTACCACTTTCACTGCTGTGTTTTGATTGGCTTTATTCTGTTTTGTTGGGTTTTGTTCTCTTTAAAATAAAAAGAGAGAGAGAAAAAAAATATCTACACTATATTAGTCATATTTTTTTTAAAGTTACAGAATTCAATGTAGAATAAATCCTAAATATGTTGGTATGAAAAAGGAGAATGGTGTGGATTGTTGGGTCTTAAAGAGATCAGTAAATGCACAATACTATATTGACAGAATAGTCTGTTATGTTAGAGGTACATTCAAATGTCTTAAAAATTTCTTCTAGGAAGCGGTAATCTCTAGTTTTGGAACAATGGACAAACAGCATTTAGAACTTCATAGGCATTCCCTAGCACACGTCTTCTCTGGTTGCCTAAGAAGTATCCTTAAAACTGTTCACACTGTCTCTAAGCATTGCCTGCAACCAGCATCAGGTTTTACCAAACACAGCCCATCCTTGGCCTTTGGCTATAGATACAGTACTACATGTCATGGAAATAGATAAAGACTGATAAAAAGCAGCAGGTGAAGAATTAAGGAGATAATTTTAAAAACCCAAGACAATTGACAATTGCTAGGGTGTGTGGATGCATGCATGGCAGAAACTAGAGTATAGAAATCACTCCTTTAGCAGACATTGATACAGCATTTCTGGTTTTATCCCTTTACCCACTTGAGTTGACATGTTTTGGTAGGAGGTTATACCTGGGAGTCATCAGTGAACTCCACCCCTCACTTCCAGTTCCACAAGAACCGTACGTAGGTAGGTGGGTGTGTTGCAGGGTGGGGGCCCTGTCACATCCATCATGCCCCTGCTAGTTCAGTTGCTGAGCCAACGGGAGGTTGCAACCCTATCTGGAATGGAGGACAGCTTCATTCCAACTTACTTCCTTCAATGAGCTGGGCCTTGTTACACAAGAGCATAAGGCATTGCCTCTGGAATCATACCCTGGCACTAGAGTTTCTAATTATATGATTATAAATGTACTGTCTTTTCATTCTCAAATTCTTTATTTGTAAAAACAAGAATTGGGCCATCTCTGAGAAGTTTTTGTAAAGATTGAGGAAGATAGTATATGGGAAGCTCATTGTACAAAGCCTGCTTGAGAATCATTGACTCCTTACCTTCTTACTTACCTGTTTCATGTTATCTGACCCTGAACTCTCTTTTACTTTTTCCCTTTCTATCTAGCTTACTCTCTGTCCATCATGGCTCCTGTGCTTCTCTAAATGTCTTTTCTTTCCTCAAGAACAATGGTGATTCTTTCTAGTCACTAGTGGGCTGCATATTAAGATCTAGTCCCACTTACCCTGACCACTGGGCATCTGGATGGGATTGAAAAACCCAAGTGGACTCACAGAAAAGTTGAAGAGAATTTCAAAGTCCCCTGCTCCAATTCCTAATTTTATAGATGGGAGAAATAGGTATGTAAACAAATATAAGCAAGTAATTGCTACATTTTTCCAATCATTAGTTCCTCTCTCTAAGTCAATACTTAAAAATAGATTTCACTTTATTTTGTAAGTTTTCTCACTTCTGAACGATTTCTGGAAAACAGAAAAAGATTTTTGAGGGAAAATCAATGGCTTTTAGCAAAAGGGCTATCTTTCAGGTCATGTTCTTTATTTTAAATAATTTAAAGGCTAAAATAAATTCACATATTCAGGTAAAATATATACCTCTAAAAGATCTCAAGTAGATTTAAATTTGTTTTAACTTTCAACAAGTTGAAATTTGCCTGTACTTAGATGTCCCAGCTAATTCAAGCTTTAATCTGTTAAATGAATACTCATTCTTCCTGAAATATATGCATACTATGTAAAGAAATGTTTATACTTACATAGATACAAATAGAAATTACAAAATAGTAAATATGCTTTACTATTTAAAATATGAATTAGTGTAAAATAAATACAGTGGTATCTCGGTTTGCAAACTTAATTCTCCATGATTCTGGTTGCAAACTGAATTGGACAAGAACCAAATCAAATTTCCCCATAAGGTCAAATTTGAACCTAACCACCAAATTTGGTTGTAACTCAGGCCAATGAGCTTGCCTACAATTATTTTGTTTTGTTTTGTATTTTTTTTAAATTTCAAAGAGACGAAAACAATAAAAACAAGGGTACAGAATTTCAAAACAAGATAATAGGAAATTAACAATGGTTAATATATTACACATTGCTATCTTCAAAGTAGTTGCTCAGATTATAAGTATGCAAAATTGATCAAACAATATATGCATAAACCATTCTTTTCAATGAGCTAATAGAAATTAGTAGTAAAATTACTTAGCTATCTTGTGTATTTTTTTGTTTTCCCTTCCTTTACTCTTTTCCCCATTCCAGTTGTTCTTTCCTTTTGAGCAGTTTCTTTCCCTTTCACTATATCTATTTTACATTTTAGATCTTATTTATTCTGTTTCTTACACTATGGAGATAATATGATGTTTGAATATGCGAGTCTGATTTGTTTCATATATGGGTATGGTCTCTGGTTGCACCCATTTTCCTATAAAAACCTCGAGTTTATCCTTCTTTATGGCTGAGTAGTACTCCATTGCATAAAAATAACACATCATTTTATTTATTACTTGTTTTTTTGGCATTTGGGTTGTTTTCAAGATTTGGCTATTACAGACTGTGCTGCTATAAACATGGGTGCACATATATCACTGTGGTACAATGTCTTTTAATTCTTCTGGGAAGATACCCAGAAGAGAATCACTAGGTTGAATGTGACCTCTAATCCTCCTTTTTGAGGAGCCTCCAAACTGATTTACACAATGGTTGTTCCCCAGTCTATACTTCCACAGTGGAGAAGGGTTCCTTTTTCTCCACACACCCTCCAGCATTTTTTATTGATTGATTTCTTGATGATAGCCATTCTTTCCAGGGTAAGATGGAACTTCAGTGTTGTTTTAATTTGTCTCTTTTGGATGACCAATGATAACATTTTTTCATGTATTTTCTTGCCATTTGTATTTCTTCACTTAAGAAGCATGTGTTTATCTCAGATTCTCATTTTTGGATTGGGCCTTTGAATTTGGAGGGGGGTTGCTTCTTTTCAATTCTTTGTATATTCTAGATAGAAATCCTTAGTCTAAGGGACAGTTAGCTAAACTTTTTTCCCACTTTGTGGGTTGTCTTTTAACTCTGTTGGTGATTTCTTTTGATGTGCAAAAGTTTTTAATAAAATGGGATCCCAGTTGTTGATTCTTTGCAGTTTGTTTGTTTTGCTTTTTTGAGACAGGGTATCACTATGTGATTCAGTCTGGCCTTGAACTCTCAATGATCCTCCTCCTCAACCTCCCGAGTGCTGGGGTTACAGCTGTGTGTCAGCACCCCTGGCTATGACTGCTAACTTTATAAACAACAGGAAAGAGAATCTGCTTTTAAGAATCATGTCAGAAAACCTAGTGAGTCTAATGTCAATTCTCTGACACCAAATTTGAATTCTTTATTATTTTATTTTTTGCTATTGAGAATTGAAATCAGGACCTTGTACTTGTCAGGCAGGCACTTACGCCACTGGGCTATATCCGCAGAATTTGAATTCTTTTAGTTGTTCCACAAAGAGTAGGAATTTGACTGATTGATTCTTTCTTTCAAAAAGCATTTTATTTGTTCTCAGTATGGTCCATGTAGTTGGGTTTTTCTTTTTTTTTTTTTTTTTTTTTTTTTTGTGTTTTTTTTTTTTTTTTTTTTTTTTTTTTTGATAGGATCTTTCTACGCAGTTCAGGCTGGCCTTAAGCTCACATTGTAACCCAGGCTGCTGGTCTGGAACTCACAGTGATCCTCCTGCCTCAGCCTCCCGAGTGCTGAGACTACAGGTATGTACCACCATGCTGGGCTTTGGTCCATGTAAAAGACTAGGAGTAAATCCAAAACAAAATCAACAACCAAAAGCAAAATCCATAGTCTCTGTTCTTGTGAAACAAATGATCTACTGTGAATGTGGGTAGGACATTAGAAATAGATGTTAATCGAAGAAAAATAAAATTACAATGGTAATAAATAAGAAGGAAGAGTGGGTAATTTATGAAAACAGAACTGGAGAAGAGGGCTAGAGACAGCTTTGCTGTGTGACTGAAGACAACCGAGTCTACAGAGAGAGTGAGTTAGCCAGGGAGAAGGTAGAGGGGCAGCCATCTGGGCAGCAGGAACAGCCATGAGAGATGCTATCATGGGAAGGAAGAAAGGGGACCTGGGAAAAGGCGGCTTGGCTGATGAAGAGACCCGAGGGACAGGACTGAGATCATGCAGGGCCTTGTAGCAACTTAAGGACTTTAGTCTTTCCTGTGAGCTCCTGCAGGTCACCAAGTGAATGAAGAACCCTAAGATCAGATTTGCATTGGGGGAAATGTCACCCTGGCTACTGTGACTAGACTGGAGGGACTCCAGAGCAGTGGTGCACATGTAGAGCCTGGGACAGGTATAAAAATGTTCAGAGCCATCCCCCGTCCCTCACGGCTTAAACTAGAAATAGACAAAACTTTCATCAAGAGTAGAATAATTTGGGGTGGAAACGTGTAGTGGCTTACTGTGGAATGCTGATAATGAACAAACTCGAAGTTCTCACTACCATATGGGTGAACTTTGTGCAAATAAATGAAAGTATAGACCCAGAAATATGCATACAGTATGGTATGACCGGTAAAAAGATGGAAAAAAATGACATAAAGTTAACATGTTATAGGATGAGAGAGGAGCTAGTGACTGGAAGCAGCGTAAGACAGGCTTCTGCACAATTGCCTATGTTGTGTTCTTAGCATGGGTGCTGGTTAAACAGGTGTCGGACATGTGAGGATGCATCAGGTTGAACAGGGATGAATGTTTTCACATTTGCCATCTTCAGTGTACGTGCAATACTACACTTAAAACCTTTAAACAATTGGAATAAGACTGGTAGAGTTATTGCAGGAGTAGCATAAGATCAGCTGGGAACAATGGTAGCAGTCTAAGTAGAAAGAAACTGTTCTAGATACTTGAAGATGGAGAGAAGCAGTCTCATTCAAGAGGTATTTAAGAATGAGTAGGGTGTGTGTGTGTGTGTGTGAATTAGATATGAAATGTGAAGAACGAGATGTTAAAGATAATTCCCAGGAGAAACTGACTTCAGTAGGAAAAAAGGCAGTCTTTAATAAGAAAGAACAAAGTATAGAATGAATGATGGTAAGTTTTCATATATGGTGGTAGAAAAATAAAGGGTCAATCAGTGGGCAGCTGTGGGAAAGAAAGTAGAGGCAGGTTGGCCTTATTCAAGGAACAGAAAGTTTGAGAAACTAGTTGTAGTGAATGGAAAAGTGAGTTAACTAAATAAGAAATAGGGCTGGGAATGTAGTTCAGTGGTACAGTCTAGCGTACACGAGGCCTGAGGTTTGATCCTTAGCACTTCCAAAAAAAAAAATAAATAAATAAAAATAAAACAAAGAAGTAGAGTAGGATTTCTGAGAACACTTTTGAAGTTGATCATCATACATTTATAGTGTCAATTTTTTGTTTGAGACAGGATATGCCATGTAGTACAGGCGGGCCTTGAAGTCACTGTGTAGTCTAGGCTGTCCTCAAATTTGCAATAATTCTCCTTCCTCAGCCTCCCAAGTGCTGGGATTGTAGGCATGTACCACCATATCCGGACTGTATCTTGAAGGACGACTTGATTCAGTAGCACTTAGCTGCTCCTACGTAGGTATGAAGAGAACCAGCATGACGAAGGTCTTGGGTCTCCACAACCACCCCCCTCTCCTCTCGAAGCATACTTCCCATTGTCCTTGAAATCAGAGTCACATATTACCATCTGCCTCTCTTCCTTGTCTTTCTCTTGTTTTTGTTTTCTCCCCAAGTGTCTTATTCCTCCTCATGTCCTCTATCCTTATTCTGATTGTATGAAAGATGCAACCAGAAGATGTGGGTTTGGAGAAACTGGATTGAGACACAGCTTAGCAGCTGAGTATTTTGGACACATCATTCTGCATATAGCCTCAGGCTTTCATAACCAGCAGGGCTCTTTCCACAGATAGTAAGTCCATGCAATTTCAACAACATGCCAGCTAACATTTGCTCCTTGAAAAAATAGCAAAGAAAGTAGTCTTTTTAACTTTGACATGTTAGTATCTTTCTTCTGCTAATACCTCAATATATTTATTCATTTTGTCACTTTATCATTTATTCCACAAATAATGAGCAATTACTATGCATCAGACACGGAACTAGTCATCCTCTAGGAATTCACACTCGGGGTCTTTCAACCCAAAAAGGGTACCCCTCCCCTGAAATTATCATTCCTTTTTCTGTAAGTCAGTCAACAGCAACAATTTTTGGAGAAATGCTGATTAGACTTTTCTTTATTTTTTTATTTTAAAGATAGTAAAATCCAACAGAACAAAGTCAATCAAAACAAAGCAGCAAAATTGGTATAGAACTTCAAAGCAGAATACTAGGAAAACAATAATAGCTACCATAGTATATCTTATTATCTTCATAATAGTTGTCCATTCCATCAGGGATAGTAAAATCAAACAAAAACAAAGCAGAATAAAACCAATCAAAACAGAATATTGATAGAGCAAAACAATTAATCAGAACAAAGCAAAACAGTGAGAACAATATTGGATTTGAAAGACAAGATAGAAGGAAATCCCCCATATTAGACTTTTATTTTTGTAATGCATTCCAGTATGAACTGGTATTAACTATATGCATTAATACACTTTATAAGCATTAATACACTTAGTACTCCCAAGGTGCCATGACTTAAGTACTATTATTATCCCCAGTGATAAAATGAGAAATGGGAGCCAGGGATGTAGCGCAGTGGCGTAAGTGCCTGCCTGGCCAGTGCAAGGTCGTGTGTTCAATTCCCGGTACCACAAAGAGAAGGTGGGGAGAGAGGGAGAGAGGGAAAGAGAGGGAGAGAGAGGGAGAGAGAGGGAGAGAGAGAAATGGGGCTGCTGGGGGGAGAGCCAGACACCAGCCTTTTCCCATGAGTCAGGGTTATTCGCAGACTGCAGGGGAAGAGAACAAGAAGTCAACAAGAAGCAAGCCCTCCTTATAAATTGGCACCCTGTGCGGGCCACTGAGGGGAGAGCCAGATGTCAGCCCCTTCTGGTGCATGGGCTGGGAAACAAGAAGAGCCGACACCTCTCCACACTCCCACCCCATTATAAGCAACCAGTTAATCTGGAGAAATATAGGCTGTGATGATGGCTATTGATGTAGAATACAATTTAACACTTATAATGTTTAGTGTTTCGCTGACTCTGCAGCTCTAAAGCCAGTGGTCTGGTCATTTATTCAGAGGATAATAGAACGCAATATAGCATCTATGTGGGATCTTCTTCCAAGGTTGGTGGCCATTGTTGATTCCCTATTGTCTTCTTTTGCAGTCCTGTATCATTTTCATTGTTTTGGTGAGTTGGGTTTTGTTCTGTTTTGTTTTGTTTGACTTTATTGTATCCAATGGCATGGGCAGCTATTTCAAAGATAACAAGATATATTATGGTAGCCATTTTAGATTTACTATTACCATGTTTTGAGGTCTTTTATGGCTTCTTTGTTTTGTTTTTTATTGGTTCTATTTTGTTCTGTTCTGTTTGATTTTTACTATGTCTGAAGGTACCTGCAGCTATAATGAAGACAGCAGGAAGCATTATGGTAATCATTGTTGATTTCCTATTATTTTGAAGTCCCGTGTCACTTACACTGGTTTGTTTGATTGGCTTTGTTGTTTTGTTTTGCTTGGTTTTACTCTCTTTAAAAGAAAAAAAAAAAAAAGAAAAAGAAATGGCAAGGTTAAGTAACATGCTTAGTGGGGAGGTGGCCAGGGCAAGACTCCACCAAGCAGTCTTTCTCCAGTCTGTGCTCCTAATCATTGCACAAGCCCATACTCCAGGCCTGCAGGATGCAGAGAGGTGCTGTATTTCCATGAAGGCTAATGAAGGTAAATTTTTCTTTCTGCTTTGAGATTATCTTTTGTTCTCATCATCAGGCGCCAGTAGTCATTTGGGTTTTTCTGTTGTTATTGAGCTTTAGATAAACATTACAGAAAGCAAAAGTCTGCTCGTGCCTCTAAGTTGAAGAAAGGGCCCCTGGTTGTACCTGGGGTTGGTAATAATGATAGTATGGTAGCTGTGACCTCCTAGGCCTGGTCTGCTTCACATGAGAGATGTCAATAACTACTCAGTGAAGGGAGAAAAAGAGGGCCTGTGCTTTGAGATTGCAGAGAGAAAATGTGGTCCAAATGATCTGATTAGGTAGTGTAATTTCTAATTTCTGTTGACTTGGAATTGAAAGAAATGTTTACGGAAACTTTATCATCAGCATAGAATTTAGAAAGTTAAAACCCAGGAATTCACTCATGTTCACTTACAGAGGAAGAAACAGGTAAAACAAATAGATATTTCCCAAGACCCTAAAAATTTTTATTTGTTCAGAAAAGACAAAAAATTTTAACATTATGATTTAGTTAGCAGTATTGGTTTAATATACAAGAATGTGAAGGAAAAGGTACACTCTTTTTTAGTTTTCCTTTCAGTGAATTTTTTTTTTTTTTTTTTTTTTTTTTTTTTTTTTTTTTTTTTTTTTTTTTTTTGAGACGAGCTCTAAATTGCCCAAGCTGGGCTCTAACTTGTGATCCTCCTGCTTCAGCCTCCCAGGGTACTGGGATTACAGGTATGAGCCTCCATACTTGATTTTCTACCATTGGTTTTTATTCATTCTCACCAATGAGTATAATTTGGTCTCTCACTCATCCATTTATGACCCTATTGATCAAATTTTCCAGTGTCTCCCACCTGCCATAAGTTGTTTTAGGTGAATACTGCAATAAGAAAAGCAAGAATCTAAGCCCACAGAGTTCACAAGGAGGTGCAAATAACAAGGAGAATCAATTAACAAATAAGCTATTAAGATAAACTGAAGTAAATTGCATAAAAAGGTACATTCTACACAGATAAATAATAAAAGGCAATATGATAAATATAATAACAGGATTTCAAATAAAGTCCTTTGCAAGCAGAGAAAGGAGACAGTAATACATAACTAGAAAGAGTTTGAAATGTCCTTAAAGCTAGATAGGCTTTTGTTAGATAAAGACGGACCATATTGGCTGAGATGACATTAACATCCAGGAAGAAAAGTAAAAAGGGTCACCCACCATGTCCAGCCAAAGGAATGAGGAACAGAAGAATAAAGGAGAGAAAAGGGAGAGAGTCTGGAAGCAGAGGAATCAGACTGAGTTAGATCATGGTGGGCCCTGAATAACACGAAACAAGTGTCAACATCCTAATAAACTCTTCAAGCAAAGACTTGAGAAGATATTTCTCCAAGGATGATATACACATAGGCAACAGCATGTTCAAAGGTACTGAGCAGCACTAGTTATGACAGCAATGTCACTTCAGGCCTATGAGGATGGCTCTTTTTTCAAAAGAGCAGAAAATAACAAACATTCGTGAGGTTGTAGAAAAACCGGAGCCCTTGTACACTCCCAGTAGGACTGTAAAGTGGTGCAACTGTGAAAGTGTATGGCTGTCCCACAAAAACTTGTAAACTTCAGCAGTTCACTGTCCGGTGAACCAAAGCAGTCATGTTCACAAAGCTGTAGTCACAGCAGCCAAGAGGAAGAAGCAACCCTAAAGCATGGCCGAACATCATTACCCTTTAAGGAAGGGAGTGTCTTCTCACATGCTGCGACATGGATTAATCTTGAGGGCATTATGCTAAGTGAAGACAAATACTGTATATCCCACTTCTCTGAAGTAGTTAAATTCATAGAAGTGGAATAGTAGCTATCAGGGGTTGGACAGAGAGATAAAAGAGTTGTTTAATAGATACAGAGTTTTAGAGTTTTGGAGATCTGTTTTACGACAATGTGAATATATTTGACTCCTGAGATATACATTAAAAAACACTACATATGAAAATTTTTGTCACACGTTCTTTACAATAAAAATTCTATTGTTACTTAAATCCTCAAAATCTGTGTATTCTGAAGAATCGTGTGTGGTGTGTATGCATGTATGTGTATGTGGGTTGTAGAAAAAAACATGTATCTGCTTGGGTTTACATTAGCCTCATTTATGTAGATCCTGTCTATAAGGAACTTGGAGACTTGGCATATATTGAGCAACAAGATAACCTAAACAAAGAAGCTTTGGAACTAGGTTCATCAGTCTTTGTCACTCTGGATTTAGCATCAGGATGTTGAAAAAGGTCTTACTGTTACCACCTTCTCTATAAAACAGCTGATTAAAGATCTCTTTTGCCCCTTCCCTTTGTGGATCCTACAATAATTCTTTAGTTTTATACCTCTTTACAATCACTAGGTCTAGTATACTTTAATTATCAATATATTCAATAAAGATGAAATATATTTTACATGTAAAGTTGCCTCCCTTTCTATGGATTAAATTTAAGACCAAGTTAATATATTTAGCATTTAACAATGGTACATTGCCTTATTGTTATGGAATCTTTTAGGTATTATGTCATTTAAAAACACATGAAGTGACTGCTTAATCACCTTACCATTTGTACTAGTTACAGGAATGAGACAAATCATGTATCTGGTTTTTTTGTTTGTTTGTTTGTTTGTTTTTGGTGATACTGGGGGGTCAAAACCAAGTCCTTTGCTCTGGGCTGCATCTACAGTCATGTGTTTAACTTCAAAGTCTTGTTTATTAGCTTTTATAATTACTGCTTTTTCTTTTTCTAACTTTTTTTAAAGAGTAGAATATATTTATTGAGAGAAAGTTTCTGTCTGAAGAGAGTCAGAAGGAGTCCCAAGTGGGTTGCCCTTTTTTTTTTAATCAGTACTGGGGATCAAACTCACGACCGCGTGCTTGCAAGGCAGGCGCTTATGCTCCTGAGCTAAATCCCTAGCCCCTAACTTTCTTGATATAATTACTATCTGCATTTTGTGGTAACGAGAGATATGCTTGGGAGTGTACAAATCTGACTTGTTTTACATGATCTGGATTGCAGATATTTCCCAAGTATCAAGACAACATACTAACTGCATAGGAGTATCTATTGGCAAAGTCCAATGGATTGGTTTTATTTTGCCTTATAATGTAGACTAAAATGGATTGTGAGGATTATCATACCCAGAATCAAAAGAATTCTGCTACCAAAATATGTTTATTGCTTAAAGGGTATACCAGGATGGTCTAGGACATCCAAGTACTGAAAATATACAAAAAACAAACCACAACATCCAACACTCCTATCACTGCTCAGTACTGATCTGAAACGCTGCACCAGTACAAAGAGCCAGTTTGTCTTGCTCGTCTCAATCCCTAGCACAGTAGCTGATACCTTGAATGTGTCAGTTTCTACTGAGAGAATGAATTAGAATGTTTGAACATTGCTATCTCAAAACACTTGAAAATTTGTCTTATGCTTTCCCCATCCCATAATTTATAATGAAACATCCATAATTTATTTTGAAAATTACAATTTATGTTGCATGAATTCTCTTTTAAGACAGTGAAATATATTGGTTTGGTTACTCACACACACACTGAAACTTCAATTTAAAACAGCAATAATAGTTGATAATGGTGGTACACATGTGTAATCCCATCACTTTGGAAGGCGGATGCATAAAGATTCCAAATTTGAGCCTGGCCTAGGAAATTCAGTGAAATTCTGTCTCAAAATAGATAAATAAACAAAATATAAAAGGGCTGCAGATGTAGTTCAGTGTGAAGGCCCTGGGTTCAATCCTCACTACCACAAAAGAAGTTAATAATGAATGGCCTAAAATAATTCAAAGGAAGGTGATACGGCACTGTATAGGCTTTCTAATCAAACATTGCTAGTTTCAAATTGCAGTCTATAGCTTGGATACTGCAAGAGGTTGGATAAATTAAACCTTCTGTCTTCATTGTTGAGTTAGTTGTGTGAAGATTTAATGAGTGAATGTATACACACTGTTTTATGCCCACTAGATAAAAAGTATAGCTATTAACTTCCTTTATGACTGAGTATATTTTTGTTATTTCCACTGGACTGTAAGCTTGTGACAGGGACCATATTTCATTTATTCCTGGAACTTATCATAGTGCCTGGCACTGTGATATTAAGTTAAAACTTGGTTTTGAGTCTAAAATCAAATTTTATGACTGTTGTGCACAACACTTCACAAAGCTTTGCACCCCACAATTTGTAACTGAGGCACGAGTACACACAAACCCAACACAGACATGCACAGTACAGGGCATTTTCTATCACGGGCATGATTTGTCATTTCTGTGATTAATCAAGGACTTTCCATGGTGATTAAGGAATTCATAAGGAATGCTGAGCTCAAGTAACTACACTGAATAGAGATGGTATTATAATGTATTCATGTACAGTCACGTTCTTGTTTACATATATAGTGATTTTTTACCACTTTGTTAATATACGCCAGCAGGTAAAAAGAAAATTGGTTTTGAAAATTCAACAATAAAAACTGTAAGGCCCTATGGACTTGGTATTCAGGAAATCCACCAACAATGAAAGAGGGATTTGTTTTCAATGGAAATATTTTATACATTTATCTGAATGTCCTTATCTGGCAAATATTAGAAGTACAACTCCAAAACACATTCAACATACCTAACATATGTCAGCAGAACTGTAAATACCCTGGGTTATGTGAAAGTGATCTATCTTCAGAATAATGATTATTTTTACTCATAAAGGAATTATACCAATAATTTAATAATCTTTACTTCTGTATGCACATCTCAAAACTGCATAGCACCCTCTTGATTTGGGTTCAAATGTATAACAAAATTTTGTAGGCTTATGGAATCAAAAGGCATTCCAAACATTGTAATAAGCTCAGCCTTCTGGCAAAATATGAAATTATACTTGGAACCAATGTCTCAAATAAAAACATGTTCATTTATACTTGTACTGACAGGCTAAAATTTGAAACAAAAATGAAATTACTGTCAAGGCAAAAAGCATGCCCACTGTGAAAGACATGAAAATTTGGGTGGATTTTCAAGATATATTATTTTCCTGTACACTACTCAAGAGAGGTTTTTACATACTATCCTGTTTATAAGGATATACATTATTTTAGATTCATGCTTGGCATAACACTGTATGCTGTAGAAATATAATGTGACATTTTCATTGAGTGCAGCTTTTTCTCCACACTTGAATTAACACTCAAAACATACATTTTATAATAAAGCTCCATAAATAGCTTTTTTGACCATTATATCTGACTATTATATTTAGATAATATAATTTGAAATCTGAAATGTTTTTCCTTTCTTCACCTATTTTTTTTTTTTGCTGTATTCATGGATGCTATTAGTTTCTTAATCTTTTTCATGTTTTTCACAAAGAATAATTATATGAATTATAGGACTATTTTGGAAACAGTTGGATGGTGCATAAATACAAATTCTAGTTAGATCTTTTCCCTTCCAGCTTAGAGGTTATTGGTTCTGGAAAAAAAATCAGAAAATAAATAAGTATGTGCATGCATGTGCACACACACACACACACACACACAAACTCACAGAATACCTGTTTGTCTTAAAATTTTAACATTTAAACTGCAGTGTATAGACTTCTTTGCTTGTATTTTGTGGTGCTTGGGTATGAAAATTAAGGCATGAAAATTGTGTATTTGAATTTGTAAAAGGTAACGTAAAATACTTGTCTCAAACATTTCCCTTACAGCAGTATAAATTTAATAACTGCTAATATAGATGTTAAGGTCAATATATAATTTTTATCTAGTTCAGGCTTTGGTTCCATGCTTTTTTCCTAAAAATATTTAATTCCTGCCTTACTTTTCTCATCATACTAGGAATAAATAAGACAAAGGAATAAGTGAGCAGTTAGTGATACTAACTGAAAAACTTGGACAAACATACTGAGTATTTTATATTACATTGTTTCATACAAGATGGTTATATTTATTGATAATTTAAAATGTCCTAGTTATCTTGGAGAATTCAAAATGTGGAAATGTTATGATGTTCTATAACAATCACCATAAATGACTTCCAGGTTTTCTATCTCATCAAAAATTCTAAGAATGATTGACTTAGCAATTATTGTGTCTATGTCTAATTATACACATAAAACTAGTCATTCCAATTTTTAATGGCCTGTCAACATGGTAGCACAGAGAACGAGACATTAAACCATCAACCCTGGCTGTTGTACTTCTAAGTCAGGCCATGTAACTACGTAGGCTCTATGTCATATGACTAACACATATGTATTATTTCTAATGTTTAATAATACATTTGCCTAAAATATAATGAACTGTCCTTCCAGTTACCAGTAGCCAAAGTACATTAATTTGAGTAAGACAGTGAGCTGCTTAAAGAACTGCCAGCTCCATTGGCTGGCATTTTATTTTATTTATTTATTTATTTATTTATTTGATACTGGGGAATTGAACTCATGACCGTGTGCTTGCCAGGCAGGCACTTGTGCTGCTGAGCTATATCCCCAGCCCTCCTTGGCTCATTTTAAACCACAGATCAGTGATCTTTCCACATTCTACTCAATTTTCATTTCTTATAAACAATAATCAAATAACTTTAATAACATTTCCAAATATATTTCCTTTTCAATATTTCATTTAATTTTTATACTTATTATTATTTTTGTCCTCATCTTTCTCCCTTGCTTAGAGTTCTACTTCCTGCCATCTACTACCCCACTCATATTTATTATTATAACCCAGTGCAATACAGTTTAATGGTGGTAGTAGCACTGAGTCAATCAGGTGAAACTAATGTGCTCCCCAGATCTGTCCCTAAATAAATTACATAATTAGGGAAAGTCTGAGTGCCAATTTTTCTCAAAATCAAAATAGAAAAATAATATCTGTCTCAAAAGATTGCCACAAAAATTAAAGTGAAATGATTTACATGAAGATTATAAATTATAAAGTACTATTCCAATGTATGCCAATATTATTGTTATTTTAAGAATCTAGTGTAGTACTACTTTTTGTTTTGTTTTGTTTAGTTTTTTTGAGACAAGGGCTTGCTATATAGTTTAGGCTACATTTGTTTTTTGTGCCAGGGATCAAACTCACAACCTAGTGCTTGCCAGGTAGGCACTTATGCTGCTGAGCAAACTCCCCAGCTGCTTAGGCTACACTTGAACTCACTAGTTAGCCCAGGCTGGCCTTGAACTCACAGTGGTCCTCTTGTCTCCACCTTCTGAGTGCTGGGATTACAAGTGTGTGCCACCATGCCCAGCGTGTGGTCCTACACTTTTAGGAATATGGACTCCTCCTGTGGGCACACACACACAATAAAACAGTATCTCTAGACAGAAATTGTAATAGGTAATGCTGCTAGGCTAAATACCAGGCTGAGACAAACACTGTTTGGATATACTAATTCTACATTGGTAATTCTCTTCTAAAAATGAAAAGGTTTATTAAGAAGTATGTGAGATTCTCATTAATCTTTATATTCCTGCATTAAAATGATAGTTTAAAAAATTTTTAAATGTCATTTTGTACTTGTTCAAACACGCTTTTCTTCTCTCAACCATTGCCATTAAAATATTTTTTATATTGAAATTATTTCTTAAACTGTCAGGTATTTTTGTATAAGGTTTAGTTGGCCACTAACAATAACAAACATGAATTATAGCTATTAAACATATCAATCGTGAAGACTTCAATGGTACTCAGAATTCTAATGTTTATGCACCTGACATCAGTCCAAATGCTGCTCTTAAGTTTGCATTTCCAAGATATCTCTAAAGTTAAAAATCTCAGACACATCACATTATATATAGTAATCTGATATTCACCATGAATTCACCTAGAAAATCCTGTTTTGCAGGTAAATTAGGCTCTCACTGTGAATTAGTGTAAGCCATCATGACTAATTGCACATCATCCATTTGTTTATCTTCTTCTGAAAAGTTAGACTATCTGCTTCTCTGATGCTAAAATTATATAAAATATTTCTTGCTGGTTTCATTTTTTTCTGTGCTTAGCTTAACACAATGCATGCACTATAACAGGGTATCTGTGAGTCTTTACCTAAAAATTAACTTTTATAACATGTCAAAATGAATTAGGATGTCTCATCTTCATTTCTGACTGTTTTCAGCACTGAGTCTTCTCCCAAAATTTTACATAGTTCATTGAGTCTCTGCTGCATTTTGGGAATTCCAGCTAGCTGAGATTCTAGCTTTTGTTTTTCTTCACTCAATGTTAAACGAATAGCAGTATCCAATTGTTCAAAGCGCCAACCTCCTTCACCATCAAACTGTAATAAATGAGTGTGGTATTTCCTGCATGATTAAAATGAAATAATATTAGCCATAACAGTGAAAAGCAGTTTTTGTTATAGGTTTGTAATTCTAAATGAAATAATGTTATTAGCCATAATAGTGAAAAGTAGTTTTTGTTATGGGTTTATAATTCTAATTGATAGTCAAAGGCAAATTTTAAAGAAGGGTCAACTTTACATTTGATTTTCAAGTATATCACAAGAAGTTAACCATCGTAATACGCTAAAATCTCAAAGTCATTAATCTAATCTCCAGGATATTATTATTCATTACAGTAAATGTTTTTCATATTCTCAGTGTCTAAGAATTACAAAGCCAGACTATGCTGTCACACGTATTAATTTATCTTTATAACCCACTATGGCTCCTTAAATAATAAAGTATTCTTAAAGGAGAAGTAAGCAAAGGAAACCAAAGAAAGAAAGCAAAAATTAAAAAGGTCATGCAGAGAAAAAGTAAGGAAAATAAAAGAAACTATGAATTCAGGGCTGGGCATACAGCGCAGCAGCACAGTGCCTGCATGGCAAGCATCAGGTCATGAGTTCAATTCCTGGTACCAAAACAGTTTTTTCATTATTTTACCCTTCTTCGGAAATGAGTTTTTCTACATAAGTAAAAATTTTTCAATACCTTAAGTTGAAAGATATTTTAGAAAATGAACTCATTGATAGAAATCTTTTAAATATTCTTCTGTATCTTTATGTAATTTAATTTCTCTTTTTCATGGCTCAGTTACAGAGGCAGGAATTTCACAGTGCTGTGAGATTATGATTGATGATGTCAGAGATAACTGATCTTTTCTGAAGCAGATGTCATTAGTCTTTGGGGGATGTGTAGAGACAGTAATGTTGAGAGCTGCTCCCACAGCTGGGTCACCTGGATAGTGTCACTTTGTTATACTGGTCTAGCATTCTTCAGTTTTTGTCTCTTTTATAGGTGTCCTACTTCCTGCTTTTTGTCAAACTCTCATCTGTTATTATTTACTAAGACTAGTGAATTTTTTTTCAGGAAAGTTTCTACCTCTTTGTTTAAAAAAAACTAAGATACAGTTCCCATGACATAAATTTACTCTTCAAAGAGTAAAATTAAGTGATTTTTAGTATATGCACAAGCTCATGAAACCATCACCACTACCTAATTTCAGAACATTTCCTTCATTCACATTAGAAACCCTGTACCCATTAGCTGTCTGCTGTGTCCTCTTCTGTCAACCACTAATCTCCTTTCTGTCTCTATGAATTTCTCCACTCCAATTTTCCATGTGCATGGAATCATACAGTGTGTGGCTTTTTGTTACTGGCTTCCTACACTTATCAAAATGATTTCAAGGTTCCTTCATTTGTAACATGTGTCAATACTTCGTTGGCTTTTATGGCTAAATTATATTTCCTTGCATGACACTGTGCATTCCGTTTACTCATCAACTGATGGACATCAGGATTCCATAGCTGCTCTACTATGATTTAGATCTTGAATGTGCTTCCCCAAAGCCTCATGTATCTGGAAGATGACGGGATCACTGGGGAGCTGTTCCCATCCATGGGTTGATCCACGGATGAGTGTGCTGTTAGGAGGTGGAGGTGGTCACTGGGGCTCCTTCCCCAGCTCCTCTCTTCTCTCTCTGACCCCAGGTTGCTATGATGTGAGCAGCTTTCTTACATGGTAGGCCCTTCCACCATCCCATTTCTGCATGTGAACACGCCAGCCATGGACTGAAACTTCAGCAACTGTGACCAAAAATAAACCTTTCTTCCCTAACTTGCAGGTGTCCCATGAGAAAATGACTAATACACACTCCCTCAACCCCCCACCGTTTTGCAGTGATCAAATTGAAGATCTTGTGCATGCTATATAAATGCAGTGTCACTAAACTACAACCCTCAGCCTTAACCCTCTTTAAATCAGATTTTTTTCAAAAGGGGAAGTTTAGCTTACTGATAAAGTAAGGTGATTGTCAAGTTGAAAGTTTAAATTTGATAATGCATGACACAGATTAATAGTCTTTTCCTTATACCTTTAGTTTCTGCAGGTTTCCAAAAATCTGATCTACTAACAGCTGGGACCATCTCAAAATTAAATTGAAAACTGTGTATTTCTCTGTCAGATGGAAAAATGTTAAAAATCCTGCTATTATAATATTAAAATTAGGGCAAAACTAATAGAAATACAAAAGAAGTATGGTATACAATAAGAAAAACAAATAATGGCAAAGAGTCCATCTTATTTATTTTCTTCTTAGCTTTTCTCAGTCTTTCCTAGCCTTGGGTCCACAAGAAGCAGTTTTAGGTTGTGGTCATTTGCATATTGGGTGAGCTCTACCTTCAATCTATAATGAAGGTTTAACTCTTCACTCTCTGGTCCTACAGAGACTTGCCTTCTACATGGAAGGGACAAACTGTGTAGGTGTCCCGTGCCCTGAAAGTCAAAGGCATGTTCTACACTATTAGCTAAAATAATATTTCAAGGTTTAGGATAATCAGTAAGATTTAAAAGGAACAGCTGTTTTAACTGTGACTCAGAGATGTTCTGTAGACTTCTTAAACAAATAGGATAAAACAAGTATAAAATAATTCAGTAAGTTATTTTTTTACTTCTATAGACACTGGTATCAATTTTAATCCTTATAATTAACAATTACCCACATGTTGTTATGGTGAAAAAGATAATGAATATTTTCTTACATCTGAAAGCTTTTCAGGGAAAAATAGGAAAATAAGAATTTTACTTACCCTGAGAGAAAAGATAAAGAAAAATGACAAATTTCTGTAAAATGATTAAGCTATTTTACAAAGAACATGTTGTTTAGTTTTATGGAGAAATGGACTCTGGGCAGCTGCAGTTAAAATACCTTTTCTTTGTTAAAATGTAACATTCAGATTTTGCTATTTGCTTAGAGAACTATTTGTTCCTCTAGTTGAGAAAACAATGACTGAAATATTTCCAGTGTCTCTTCAGGCTAATTGAGTGAGAAAAGAATGACAGGATAGCATAATAAAGCCATTGATTAAGGTCAGAAAAACACCAGCTCTCAGAGATAATTCTGCTTTATGCCAACATGTTGGATTTGGGAGCTGGTCTGGAAATCATAGGACCATGCCAAAAGGGCTCAGCAGTTCTGGTCTGGCTCTGTGTCATCCCTAATTGAGAGGAGTTACAGGAAATGTCATAATTGGCTTAAAGACCCAGGTTCTATTGGTTTTCTTAAGGAAAAGTCAGAATAATCATATCCATTGACATGAATTCTAAGGCATTCGGGACTAAGTCCAGACTGCCGCTGAAGACATTAGCAAATCCTGTCATCCCAGATGTCACTTGATTCTTAATGCTAAGAGAAACCACAGTATTAGGGTCACTTTAGGAAGTGCTCTATTTTCAGATCCACTCTCTGAGGGGGAAAAAAATTTTTAAAAATCTGAATGTTTAAATGGAATGAGAATCAAATACCATGCTTTCGATAGAAATGAAATCAAGATTCAAAAAATATTGAATAATAAATACTGCTTCTTCATAATTTTAATGTAAACATTCTCTGTAAGTAAAAAGGAATAAAAAGCTTCAACGATGAACACAAATGTTGCTACTAGTCTAGTTTGGTAGCTATGTATGTTGACAGCTTTGGCATAGAATCTGATCAGCCGCCTGTCACAGAATGTTGTGGGGGGGCAGGAAGAGGGGGTAGAGGAGGTGGCCTGTGCAGTCCCTTGGGGAACAGGAGGCCAAAGCACATACAAGAATGAGTCCTACAGCTACTAATATGCCAAAAGGAAAAGATTTTGATTGATGAAATACATAGCAGGAATGAACAAGTGTTTTATGGTTTGTGTATAAAACACATTTTGAGTTCTTTCACAGAGGGTACCACTGTGCATCATAGTACAGAGCATGTTATCATGGAAGCTAATTTTCTCACTTGTCTAATACTCAGATTCTTTGTGAAATGGTAGAATTAGATACTGATATTCCATGGGGTGGTTGTGAGGCTTATACAAAATGAAGCTGCAACAAAATAGGTGCTAAGGCTTCATTAACCAATTGTTACTACAATAATACATCAGTAGAAAAGTAGGAAAGCTGTAAAAATAGTGGAATCTTTCTAAAAGAGGGAAATGCCATTAAATTTCATGAAATATTACTTATAAAAAAATTTCAGCTCATTTTTTAAAAAAAATTGTGAGACAAGGTTTTACTGTGTAGTGCAGGTTGGGCTTGAACTCACTTATGAAGCCCAAGCTGGCCTTGAACTCACAGTGGTCCTCCTGCCTCAGCCCCCTGAGTGCTGGAACGAATTATAAGCCACCACGCATGGCTTAGCCCACTTTTACTTAAAATAAAAATACACTTTTCTCTCATGTATTCTGTAACTTTATGACTTGGGGAAATACCAAGTTGTCATCTATTTCTCCCCTTACCCTGGATTTCAAAGAAAGGACTAAAAGACTGATTTCTTAGTGTATGCTAGAGTAATGATAAATATTTTCAGTTCAAATAAATTACTGGATTTTTCTACAACTTTTCAAAATTACTAGGAAATGATAATGACCAAATAATACATTGCAGTTATGATAATAAATTAGAAGTATCTAAATTCTATATGACTAAGGTACAGCTTAGGGTATAGGTAAGAATATAGGTGAAATGCCTCATGTTCTACAGTGAAAAGTTTTGCAGAGTTCTTTTAAAAAATACAAGAAAAAACTACCTACCACAGATCAGCTGGCAATGGAAACACTTACCAAAGAGAAGGCCTGTGAGTTATAGACAGTAACGATATTCCAGCCCCTTTCGCAGCCTGAAATATCTTTCCTTCGACATCAATGCTGACGGCACTGGTACATTCATCTAATAATGCATATTTTGGTCTTTAAAAAACACAGAAATCAATTATTTTCTTCCTTGAAAAATACATCTTTCTTTGGAAATATTAACAAGTTCAAACCAGTGAAGAGGCATAAGACATTATTAAATGTAATAAGTGATAAAGCAAAAAAGTAGTCACACTTTTTTCCACTTGGACTAGAATATCACATTCTTCTTAAATTCATCTTCACAAGATAAAAAGCCTTATTGCCATGTAAATGAATAAACCATAAAAATGAGTCCTAGGAAAGATGAGGTAGGCTACTGAGTGCACATTATCCTGCAGAAGACAGGTTAATTCTTGGTTATACGGTTTGATTAATTACATGAAAACAGATTTACAGGAGCTAATTACTAAACTGGCCACAATCCTTTTAGCACAGATATAAGGAGAAGATTAGTTTATAAACAGTTTGAATAGCCAAGCCTTATTAATGGAATTTCATCACTAGAAGACTTTGCCAAAATGAATATGCCCACTCACAGGTATTTAACTTCATACTTTTTATGGCTTGTACCAAAAATCTCCCCTCAAAGGCTCATGTGTTCAGATTTTGGGTGAGTGATCAGATCCTGGGGGTGTAATGTGCTGAATGTGCTAAATAGCTCAGTCTGTTGTGAGGAGAGGGGAGGGGGTGGGAAAGGAAGTACATCACTGGGGTATGAGCTGGAAGGCTACGTCCTTGTCCCCTCCCTTTCGTTGCTAGCTCTTCCCTTGCTCTCTGCTCCTGGCTGCCGTGGGGTGAGTGGCTTTCCTCCCCTGCATTGTTTCTGCCTTGAAGCAAACTGACTATACTCAAACTTCTGAAGCCATGAGCCAAAATATATACCTTTTCTCCTTAAGGTAAGTGAGTCTGGTGTTTTTTCCCAGCAATGCAAATGTGAATGTTAATCTTGGTTGTCAACTTGATTGGTCTGAGAGCCACCTAAGAGATTAGCAAAGGACACCATGGACACCATGTGTGCATGTGTGGTTGGGTCACAGAGATGTGACTGGGGAGTTTGGCTGTCAGTCACTCTTCCCCTGTGCCCTGCTTCCTGGCTGCCACGAGGTTAGCAGCTTTGCTGTATCACATCCTCTTGCCATAATGTTCCATTTCTTATGTTTACTCCTGTCATGTTTTTCTCAGACCCTCACTCTCATCTCTCTATGTCCTTTTCCTTTGCGCCCTCAATTCCACTTTGGACTTCAGGTATGTATCTGCTATTAACCAACATGATTTTGTTTAGATACTGGGAGTAAGTCAGTTCCTACAATGTCATTTATGATTCACTTTAGGGTTGAAAATTCAATTTCAAGAACTTGCCAGTGTAATTTTCCTCATGAAGTTATTTTTTAAATAAATGACAAAAGAAAAAAATAAAATTACTAACAATTTCTTATTCAGCAATACAGTAATTACTCAGCACTGTAAGGTACTTTTCTAAGATGAGTTTGCTTCTTAATAGGATCCCGTTACTTATTCTGGGTAGACAGTCAAAGATAATAGGTAAGGGTGTCTTAGGCAACTTAACATTCATTACACTCTAAAAATGCTTGCTTGCCATGCAAAAAACTAAAAAACCACTGCATCTGCCCCAGGACAACATTGATAAATATGGCTTTATGGGTTAGCTCTTGGTTACTGTTCTGGTTTAAGTATCAAGCATTACTTCTTTTCTGAATTGATTAGTATTTTGTGAATGATTTAAGTGGAAAAAAGAAGAAAATATAAAAGAGGTAAGATTGTTTCTTTGTATAAAAAAGGCGTTTCTAGTAACCAATTTGTTTATTGCTTTTGTATTATTTTTCAGAATTCTGAACTGGTGCCATTTTAGAATTAGAATTAGAAAAAAGTATGTATTTACACTGTTGTCATAGCAACCTCTAATCTAGCACATGTAAATTAAATCACACACTTCTGTGTCCTTGGCAGAATTGGTGTGTGTGTGTGTGTGAGTGTGTGTCTGTGTGTGTGTGACTGTATATACACTTGCTTAAACACATCGAGCAATATAGCTGGCATCTGCTACTGGTATGGCTAAATAAAGTCTTAGATAATATAGCCTCTCAGACTTTCATTTTTCCTTTGCTACATCATCAGAGAACAGGATTTAAGAAGAACCCAATCCATTCCTCTCAAGGTGGGACTTTCTGATCATTCTTTAAATGTGAAGATTAAAATCCTCTCAGAGAGAATATACTGTGGTAATACTCAGCACTCCCTGTCAAAGTGCTCTATTTTAATCACCTTGAATCTTTCACAGTCCAATGCAAACTTTGTTTTTAATTCTTTGAGGAAAAGAGGAGGCAGTTCCTCAACATTATACTTTCCTTTCACTGAGTTTAATTTTAAAATACCTTTTGTCTTTTCTCTTTTATCTTCTTTCAACAGATACTCTTTAAAATACTTGTTCATTTTCATTGATCTTACTATGGCTCACAAAAATTTCCATTTATATTCTTATAACTTGATAATAACTTATTACCAAATTTTACCCACGATATTTTACACACAAAAAATTTCAGTTATCTATTCCAAATTACAGGAATTTAAAATTTCTTTGGGCTAACATCTTTTACTGATGCATCTTTATTGCAAAGTTTATTTTAACACACTGAGAAACTTACACTCTCATTTATATGATATGGCTTTTCACTCTCTGTGCTTGGGGTCATATTAATGAGTATCTACAGAGACCCACACCCATTCAGGGTAATAAGGGTAAAAGCTGGTCATCAGTGCCAAGTCACAAAGTTTCCTCATGAATCTCGTCAGACAAAGCAGCATTCCAAAAGACACTTTAGTAAAATTCCTGAGCAAAATTTGGTTTATATTTTAACTCACCGTATTCTTAAACTATGTACATTTTTACAATTAGCACAATATTACAACTTAAGTTTTTCTCACTATAAAATTCCAGCTAGATAGGAAAGTGATACACTTTTATGTACCAAAACTATTAAAAAATTTAGCCCAAAATTTTAATAGCATTTTAAAGATAGCAAAATTTTTAACTCTTTATATTTACCCACCTTTTCTACTTTTAAAAAATAACATAAAATTTTATTTCAATGGAATGTTTAGATCATATATTCTTTTAATGATAGGCATTATATGTTATAGTCATGACAAAACTGAATCTAAATCTAATCAAGCTTTTTGCTCTAATTTCTAGTTTATAAGAAAAATGGGAGGTAGAGGAATGATATTCAAAGGATCTCATGGAGCAAAATTAGGTGAATCTAGAATGTACAACATTCAGGGACAAATGACCTGGTTTCTTTAAGTCAGTGTTTTTAAAGGTGGTGGGGTCAAGGAGTGAAGGGACTCTTTAAAAATGAATCACTTTTTCATAAAATAAAAAAAAAATGCTAAAAAAAAAAGAATCAAGATATAACAAAATACAAAATGTGAAATTATTTAGATCTTAGTTTGAACAAACCAAATGTATACAGGTTTTTAACAATTAGGAAAACCATATGAAGCAGGTGTTAGATAACTTTAATTATTAGTGTATGTGTGCCTGTGACATGTTATATTATGTAAGAAAATATCCTAATATTTCAGATATTTATATCAAAGCAATTGGAGGAAAGTTTCACAATGTCTTTGACTTACTTAAAAACAGCTCCAGAATTAAAAAAAAAAAAAGGAAGAAAAGTAGACAAATGAAGCTTGACAAATCCTGTGTTGGATTTGTTGAATCACTGTAATGGAAATAAGCAGTTGGTTTTATAATTTCCCTCTTTTGATGAAATTTTACTATTTTTCTATACCTAAAATGTCTTTTTAAGTAATGGCTGACAAGTGTCTAAGTGTTCAATAGGGAGAAGTTGATACATTTTTTGTTTTTCATTAGTTTTTTAAAAAGTTCTCTAGGAAAGTATAAATGGTTCCCCTCTAACTCACTCAATAATGTTGAATCTGCCTCAAATTATGGCACAATTGTTTCCCTGAGTGCTAAAAATGAGTAAGATGATTCTCAATAATGTTATGCTTGCACAATTCAGATTCTTATTGCAACAGACCTAACCAAAGAGAGAGGAAGAGAAATGAGAGGAAGAGGGAAGGAAAAGGAGGCAAAGGGAGAGAGGGAAGGGAGGAGGGGAGACAAACAGGGGGAAGGCAAGAAGGGGGAAGAGAGAGATTGATTTCTTTTTCAGAGACTATGACAACTAAGAGGAAGAAATCAGAATGGCTTTCATACTTCCCTCCCATGTCTTGTGCTTGGGATCCTTAAATTCAAAAGCCTAGAAAGCTAGTTACAAAGGGAAAAGTTTTAACAAAGAAAAAACTTCTGAATCTTGACTTTTCTGAATGCACTAAGTCTCATGTGGGCTGATTTGTTATTCCACTGGTTATATGCCTCTGATTTGTGAAGGAGTGAGCAATGTTAGTTTAAGAGACTACTGAATGATCAGTTTGAATTTACTAATCTAGTTCATAGGCATTGCTGAATGCTTACCTACCAAGTTTACACTAGTATAATAGTGCTTATGTATTCTTCACATTCTGAAGTTAGTAGTAATCCTATTTTAAATCTTAGCATATATAAAATTTAATTTGGCCCTCAGTACATTAATCTCTTTGGAGATTACTCCACATGGAAGAAACAGGAAAAAAAAAAAAAAACACTTGGAGATTCTGTTACAAGAAAAAGTAATCTAACACATTTTACCCAGTCTGCTTTATGCATTCATTTTTCCATAAGACACTTTGTTAGTGTGTGTGATATATACAGTCCATCGTGTTTACATTCCTTGTGTGGCACTGTGTGCACAGAACACATCTCAGTTCCTTTTGTCATCTGCCCCTGCCCGTCCCCACCTTCCCCCACCTCTTGATCCTCTTCCTCTTTGAGAATGATCTAGCTCCCTATTTCATATCGTCTATCCTTTATTTGCTCCTTATTTATAATTTGGGTTTCTCATATAAAGGAAACCATGTGTTATTTAAACTTATGTGACTGATTTATTTCACTTAACGTTATGGTCTCAAGGTGCATCATTTTTGACAAATGACTCAAGTTATTTTTCTTTATGGCAGAGTAGTGTTCCACTGTGTGGAAATACAACACTTAAGATATTTTTGTTTTTATTTTTATTTTTTTGTTGAATACCAGGAATCAAACTCAGGACCTTGTACTTGCCAGGCAAGAGCTATGCCACTGAGGTATATTCCCGGTCCCAAGATATTTTAAATTGAGAAAAAAATAGTGAATCTTGTTTTCGTTATTATTATAACAGTAGCTACCTGAATATCATATACTTACTTATGATAAAACATACGAGCCATGCCCATTCTTTGCTTTTCACCTCCTGACAGAACATCTTTCCAGTCCATAACAGCATCCCATCCTAAAAAAAAAAAGTATGTAGATCATTTGTTGAATTAATTACTGTTTCTACACTAGAATGATTCTTGGCAAGGTCTAATTGTTAACATGAAGAATCTAATATTTTACAGAATATATTTTCGGACAAACTACAGGAGTTCATGGCCAAGCATTTTGTTTTAGATTTGATACTCTTTTAATTGTAACCATTCCTTATAATAACAAATCATATTTTTGAGACAAGGCCTCACTCTGTAATCCAGGTTGGCCTTGAACTCACTATGGAGCTCATGGTAGCCTCAAACGCACAGCAATTCTCCTGCCTCAGCCCCGAGTGCTGGGATCACAGGCGTGTGCCCCCATGCCAGCAATAACAAATCATTTTGTACACTGAACCTTAAAAACTGTGTTTGATTCTAAGTATCCCAGAAATGTTGGTGGACTTCTACTTATTTTAGAAGGAAGTGGAAGAAGTGACCGACAAATCTGTATTGGGAAACTGTAAGCCTCAGAGAGGAGCTAATTTAAATAGCGCCTGCATGCCTGACATTTTATGGAAGGTTCCTCAGTATATATTATATTCCTTATAATACAGGTACTATTATTTCCATATAAGTATTACTCATGCAAGTGAGTAATTCAGAATTCACGGAGTAACAGACATGTTTAAAGTTAACAGTTATTATCAATGCAAAGGTTCATATCTCAGCCTAACTTTTTTTATACTTTTATCTGAGTAACCCATCTTAACTAAAAATAAAACCACGGTCCCACTCACACACTGCTCAACTTTCAAAGAAAATGACTGTCAAAAGTTGACAAATACTTAGGACAGCATTTCCAAATCCTAAGTATTTCGGATATGTTTCTCAGAAAAACTGCCTGCCTTTTGCCTTCATAGTTCTCTGTTGAACCTTTGTCATCATTCAAATTTATAAATAACTTGTTTAAAAGGAAAGAAAAGTCTTTATTTTTTTGTTCATTAGGTATCTGAGAAGCCAAATTATCAGAATGATTAATTTTATCATTCACTGATCAGAAGCAATTCTTTTTCAATATCCAAAAGTTGAAAACCTTGGAGAGAAAAATACGTTATTTGTTAAACACAGAGTACATTTCTGCATTTCTGAATATCTTTTTTCCTTGAAAAATTAGTACAAAGTTCACTGCATTAAAGGTCTAAAATTACAAATAAGATCTAAGAACAGTGGTTATCTATTAATGGGTGCCTGACAACCCAATGGGAGCAACAGGAAAAAAGTTTTTGAAAATATGCTTAATTTTTGCATAATCTGAAAGGGTTATTTACTTCAAAAATTAAATAAATAAGTCTAATATGATAATACATTAAAAATCATAAATTCAAAAGCATTTGGAAAGACTTTCCATTATTTCTAATGACACTCCCAATTCCACCTTTCAAAGTAAATCACTGTTGTTCATTTTCTTGGGTAAATGTCCAGAAATTATCTATTTAAAAATATAACCTTATAACTTTATATTGGGGGGAAAATCTCAAAATGTTATTTGATTTAAAGTTCTTGCTTGGGGGAATCTGCTGAAATAATGCTTTATAACTATAACTAAATTTTACAGTTTTTACAAAATGTAAGTGATGATGCAAAAAATAGATTCAAATTGTTATAAAGTGGAGAAATATTCTAAGCTTAAAAATAATTTTTCCCTGACCTCTAAGCACAAGGCAAAGAAATGTATTTGAGTCAACAAAAAGGTTAACTTTTGCTATTTTAATAAACTATGTTCTTTGTTCTGCTATACCCTAAGGCTTTCATGAATGATACTGCACAAACACATAAATCAGAACTCTGGAGTTGTAATAGCTTCGATGCTAAGACTGAGCCAGCTTAGAAGAAAATGATTTTCCTGCTTCCTGGAGTTGCACAAACTCCTTTAGTTCATATTTGTCAATTCTTTCATATTTTGTAACCTGTTCGATGGGATGGAATAAAGTTCTTATTTCTATTCTTTCCTAAGCAAAGGATGAGCTAATCCAAATAGAATTTCATGCTTCTTCCAAAGTAAGTGATGTTCTTGCAAATTGAAGTGTTTTTCTTGCTTTGCGCAAATGTTTTCTGTATAAGGATTAAGCAAGTAAAACTAGTTTCCTTGGATATGTGAAGATATACTAGTTCTTATTAATGTCTGAAAAGCTAGGAGGTAGCAAGCACAGTGCAATAGCATATCCTAGCAATTAACAGTGACTTAAAATTCAGATCTGTGATTTCCTGTGCTGCCACTCATTACAGGACTATATTGACCTGAATTCAAACTGAAAAATGGGGATAGTAAAACCCTCATTGTTAGATTAAAAATATTAAATGAAATACATATATATATAATTTGTCTAATAGTCTACATTATAAACACTAAATAAACCATAACAATTACAGTTTTTAAATTGGAACACTTTTCTAAAATGGAGGGAAGCACATATACCGTTATCACCTGCTGAAGGCACGGGAATATGGCACTCGGGGTTTACAGTGTTTGTATAACTAGTTCTACGTCTTTCTCATGATTTTTAGAAGAGCAGCATATCTTTATTTTAAATTTCTATTTGGATTATTGGATTTCAAATCTACTCAAAATAACTTGCCCAAGATAAAGATGTAACATTTACTTTGCCACAGTCTTTTGTAATCAGGAAGAAATGGATCATATTAAACAATAAAATAATCTACATTTCTTATATGATAGAAATTTCAAACACCATAAAAATCAGTATAAAAATCTCTCTCTTGCCAGCTTCACTTGTTCATTACAAGGATCAAGTGAAATAATATATATGAAATTGTAATGTAAAATATTATCAAAGACAAAATATCTGTATCAACACCATAACTCTAAAATACCACTCATTATTAATTTTTGTGTATTCACATGCTACTGTGCTAAATGCCTTAGCTATATGCTTATTTAACCTTCTCAAAAATGTTACAAAATATATTTATTCCCATTTTCCAGTTTAAGATACAGAAGGTAGTGGTAACTATGATTTGATGCTAGAACTCTGAGTTCAAGGCCCATATTCTCAACTTACTACACTGATAGTGGAAATGGCCTGTGAAATAGAACATAAAATCCATGCAAAATTAAACCTGGAATTCTGGCTTATTATTTTAGAGATATTTCTAGGCTATCAAATTATGAATTATCAAATTATTTCAAAGTCTGATTACTAGAAAATAGTATTTTAAGCATACATGCATAACGACATTGTTTTTTTTTAAATCTCATACTCTGATAAAAGGCACATTTTAGAAATTTCAGTACATTATTTTATTTTATGCTGCTTGAGAGAAAAAAGTGTATTGGTAAAATTATGAGATTGAAAATGAGAAGAAATTTCTGTGACAGCCATTTATGAAATAATTGCATTTAATATGAACTGTGAGCTGGGCAGGTGAATATTTCTCTCAAAGACTTTACACAGACCTAGAATGGTTTTGGCTTCAGGAATACTTGTATATTTACATATAAAAGAAAAAATCCTTTTATATGCTAACTGTTGTGACATGGAGACTTGATAAACTTGGTATGCTACATCAGATATAGTACAACTGGGATTTCATCCTTTTAAAAAGCTTTTACACAGCAAAATAAATCACCAACAGAGTTAAAAGACAACCCATGGAGTGGGAAAAAGTTTTAGCCAGTTGTTCCTTAGACAAAGGACTTGTATATAGTACATATAAAGAACTGAAAAAATTCAGATTCCCGAAATTTAAAGACTCAATCCAAAAATGGGCATTTGAGATGAATGCTTGTTTCTCAGATGAAGAAATATAAACAGCAAATAAATATATAAAAAAACCTCCAACATCAATGGTTATTTGAGAGTTTCAAATTAAAATAAAGCTGAGATTCCATCTTACTCCAGAAAGGATGGCCATCATCAAGAAATAAATGCAGGCAGGGCTGTGAGGAAAAGGAACCCTTCTCCACTGTGCGTAGACAGTCTTCAGAAAACCAGAATTAGGGGCCGGGGATATGGCTCACTGGCATAGCACCTGCCTGGCAACATGCAAGGTGCTGAGTTTGAATCCCAGCACCCCCCCCAAAAAAAAAACAAAAAACAAAATAAAAAAAAACTAGGATTAGAGGTTCCATCTGACCCAGCTATTCTTTTTCTTGGTATCTTCTCAGAAGAATTAAAAACAACATATCACAGTGATATATGTGCCCCTATGTTTATAGCAGCAAAGTTTGCAATAGTCAAATCTTAGAAACAACCCAAATCCCTATCAACCATGGAATGGACAAATATAAGCCCCAAAGAGGTTGACTGTAATGGAAAAGCATGGCAGCTCTATATCTGTGGGCTTATTATTTTGCAATGATAGCACATATTCAAATTAAACCATAAACTAAATATAGATCCATTTTTTTAAAAAAAGTTAAATGTATTTAAAAATGACAGATCTACCTCCTTCTCTCTGAACTATGTGATACAGGTGGACACTGTGCAAAATGCATTCCAAATCCTGGTCTGTGTAACCTTTACTATGCATATCATCCACTGAGTCAGGATAAATGACTTGATCCCGAAGACTTCCAAGAGACATATATGGTCTGTAAAACAGCAAGCATATAGGAATCAAGTGCTAAGTCACTTGAACTTCTTCAGAATGACATTCTGGTGATCTGGAAATAATAAAGCAAGCTTTAAACACTGCATTTTTAGGATTGTGTTTGCAACCTGTTGGTGAGTACTTCTCTGCCAGGCACTGAAAAATAATACCGTTAGGTATACATAAAAACTTATTGGGGGCGCCAGGGAATCAAGCAACCAGTCTCCTCCCTGGTGAGTGGCTGTAAGCGTGGCAGGCTACAGCGGCCTGAGGCAGGGAAACACAGGCATCTCCGGAGACCTGCACCATGCTGGGACCTGGGATTCCAGGGAATCAAGTAACCAGGTGAGCAGTTGTGAGCCTGCCAGCATGGGCTGAGACTCAAACATTCTCTCTCTCTCTCTCTCTCTCTCTCTCTCTCTCTCTCTCTCTCCCACACACACACACACACACACACACACACACACCCGCCCCAGTTAGCAAGTGGGAGCCAGTGATCTGGACATCTCTTGAGAGCTTGACTATGTTGTTTTGTATGAATTCTCTGTATGCGAAGATATGGACAACTACTTGGAAGAAAACAAGAGACAGTATGACAGATAGTGAAGATCCCTGGTTGTCCAGCTTTGAAATCTATGCTTTTTTATGCCCCATTTTGTTCTGTTTTGTTGTGTTTAATTTTACCCCCCTTAAAAAAAAAACAACATTGAGCTAGACATGGTGGCACATGCCTGTAATCTCAGCACTTGGAAGGCAGAGGCAGGAGGATTTCTATAAGTTCAAGACCAGCTTGTGCTATCTACTGAGTTCAAGATCAGTCTGAGCTATATATTTAGACCCTGTCTCAAAAAATGAACACATAAACACCAAACCCAAACACACACCAAACCAAAACAAATAAACAAAAAATATATTGAGAGATGGGTGCAAGAAAAGCTTCCACAAGAAATCATCTGACATGTGTAGCAGAGAAATATATATTCTGTCTTGCTGCATTTGATAACTGTTGCTTCTGCACCTTAAATTTCATTGGGTTAAATATGATAAAATTTGGGGGTTTGTCTCAGCAGTGTAAAGAGACAAAAAGGAAAAAAAACCCATCCTAGTAATAAAAATGAAAATTAAAATGATAGTGTTCCAGGTTTATCTGAGTGGCAAAAATGGAATGGCTTGATAATTCACTCCACTAGCTGGCCAATGGGGAGCTTTTGTAGTACGGTGAAAATGCGGAATGATACAAGCTTTGGACGAGATCTGGCAATATGACGTATCGTTTGCTCTATGACTTACTTCTGGAAATTGACTTTGAATATACACTTCTAAAAATACCGAAAAGATGTATAGATCTAGTAAAGAACTATATGAAATAGCAGAGTTGTGAAAAACACTGAAATGCCCAAATGAAATTGTTTTAATAAACTACAGGATGTCCACTATGTAGTTATTAAAAAAAGACAAGAAAAGTCTCTATGAATTGATATAGAAGGATATCCATTATATATTGTTCAGTTGAAAATAAAAGGCAAAAGTAGATATAGCAGGGTTTCTCAAGAACAGTACTAATACTAAGCTAGATAATTCTTTATCACCAAGGGCTGTTCTCTGAGTTGTAGGATATTTAGCAGTATACCTATTCCCTACCCACTAGATGTCAGTATCACTCCCTCCAGTGGTGTCTAGCAAAGGATGTCTACATACTGTCATATGTCTACTAGGGGACTAGATCAGCCCCAGTTAAGAACCACTGATATATATGTATATGTATATGTATATGTATATGTATATGTATATGTATATGTATATATGCATACATACATACATCACTGATCACAGATGTATATATATATATATATATATAAAAAATCACTGACCTTCTGATTATATACATATATATTGATTACATATATTGGCTGATTTTATATATATATGATCTGATTTTATATATATATATATATATGATCACTGACCTTCTATGTATAAAAAGCAAAATGAAATATACACATATATGGTTATATCTACCAAAGAAACACAAGAAGAGTATATGAGAAAGTAGGGAAATTGGTTACCTAAGGATAAAGAGGAAGATAGAATGGAGATGGGAGGGAATCACCACTCTAAATAACTTTGCTATATAGTTTTTTACTTTAGAATCATGTTAAAATGTTATTATTCAATAAAAATAAAAGTAAACCAACAAGAATAGAGGGAGGTAGACAAATGAAATAATTAAACTATGTGAAATTGATAACTATACATAGAGAGGAGTATAGAGGTAGGGGTGAATTAATCTAAGTAACTTTTGAATTATGCTATATAACTTAAGACAAAACCTAAAAAATTACAAAGAAACCTTGAAACTTATTTGGCAAATTTACTTTTTGTAATGACCACAGGTTTTACAATTCTGGGACTATTTTATATATATTATAGGGTTGATCAAATGAGTAAATTTTGGTAATGTTAGAAGCTGGAAACCTCACTGGAAGAAGTGAATGTGGGAAGGCAAGAAAAACTAATATTTAATTTGAATTACAATATTGATAAGCATTTATGATTTAAATCACATTTAGTTTTTGTAGCTCTTCTCATGTCTATGAAGACCTAAGATTATTGAGAGGACATAACATCAGTCACGCAGTGGGTTGAATTCAGGATCCAAAAAATACTATCTAGTCCTGACACCTTCTCTTTTTCTTGTTTCTTTTTAATTGTTTTGATACAGGATCTCACTATGTAGTCCAGGCTGGCCTCGAACTCAAGATAACCTCCTGCCTCATCCTCCTGAGAACTGAGATTACAGAAATGTGCCACCATGCCTGGCCTAAAACTCATAACTGTGGCTATGAATCTGTTTGAAACAGGATCTTTGGAGGTATAATTAAGATCTTGAGACAGGATCATGAGATGGACCTGAAATCCAATAAATCCTTTCATAAAAGGAGAACACAGGAGAGAAAAGCCCATGTGAAGAAGAAGGTGGAGACTGGAGTTCTCCTGCCACAAACCAAGAACACTTGGTGCTACCAACACTAAGATGGCAAGGAATCATTCTCCCCTAGATCCCTCAGAGAGTGTAGACCACCAACATGCTGACCTATGGCCTCCAGTGATGTGAGAAAATAAAGTTGTGTTGTTTCAAACCACCAACTTTTCAGTAATTTGTTATAGTCATCCCTGGAAATTATTATAATATTTCTTCAAAATTGACAACCTGAATCACATCATGAGGAAACTATCAGACAAGCCAAAATGAGAGAAAGTTTAAAAATGACAATAGTCCTGTACTCTTGAAATTCATCAAAATGAAACAAAATGTTGAGGAATTTTTTCAGTTCAAAAGAAACCAAGATTTGACAACTAAACAATACTGGATTCAGAAAAACAAGTTACTACAGAGAAGTCTAAGACAACTGGCAAACTTGTTTACAGTTTAGATATCAATACATCAATGTTAAATGTCCTGGATTTGACAGTTGCACTGTTTTGTTAAAGAACATCCCTGCTTTTTGAAAATACACCCTAAAATAGGGATGATTTAAGATTACAATTTTTTTAAAAAAAGAATAAACAATGTGTTTATGTGTGTGTGTTGCATGTATTGTGTGAGTCTCAAGAGATTTTTTAAAAATCTAAACTGTGTTTCATAGACCAGATGTCTACCTGTATTCCCATGTTATACAAATCCTTCGGTTAAAGGGCTGATAACACAAAGATATTTATAATATATTTAACTATCCAAACTTTTTATGTTTCAAATAATATATACAAGTTATACAAACTTGATTTTTAAAATAAATCTTTACAAATTCTGCCACAGTTTGTTTACACTGACATATTAACGCACATATAAAATTCACTTTTTACCCCCAGTACTGGGGATTGAGCCTGAGGTTACTCTTCCACTGAGCTGTACTGCCAGACCTTTTTATTTTTTGAGACAAGGTCTCCATGAGTTGCCAGACCGGCCTCAAACTTATGATCATCCTGCCTCAGCCCCTGAGTAGCTGGGATCACAGATGTGTGGTCATAAGGTAATTAACACTGTTAAGGTGCACAGTTCAGTGTTTTAAATATATTCGTAAGCTCGTGTTACCATCATCACTAATTCCAGAACGTTTTCTTCAACTTCCAAAAACATCAGCTGCAGACACTTCCCATTTCTCCTCAGCTCCTCATAGCCACTAATCTGTTTTCTGTCTCCAGATTCTGACTATTCTGGACATTTCAAATTATATAGAGTCATATAGTATATGTCCTCTGGCGACCAACTTCTTCCTACTCGTATATTTTCAGGTCTGTGCAGCACGTAACAGTGACTTATTCCTTTTTATTGCTGAATAATACTCTGCTCTAATGGCTATGTCACAGTTGATTAATCCATTCATCTGTTACTGGATATTTAAACTGTTTTCACTTTTTGGTCTTATGTATGAACTGCTGGGGGAAATTTTTAAAGAAGTTTCACTATTTTTCCGTACAGAAATGGTGACTGAAGCATTTCTGGTGCAGTTCTTTGGAGACATATATATACATTTTAAATATTTGGAATCCATATTTCTTTGCTTGTATACATCATTTTAAGTACTCATAACATTATCTCTAAATTTTTATTTTAGTACATATTAACTGAACAAAATAATAGGTTTCTTTGTGATATTGTTATGTATGCATATGATATGCTTTGATAATATCTATCTTCTTTGTTAGCTTCCTTACCCCCAGTCACTTTCTTTTTGCAAACTTTGCCTCCTAGTTTAGTGTCACTTTGCCCCTTGATAGCTTCTACGTATGAGAGAAAATGCTCAAATATGTATTTCTGTGTCTGACTTATTTCACTTATTATGATGTTCCATACATTTTTCTGCTAGTGACACAATTTCCTTTTTTTTCATGGCTTTATATTATCTGAAACTAATGTTTAATACAATATTAGCATAAAACAGAAATTCAACACTAGAGCTAACCAACAGTTTTAATTAGGTACTCTGAGGTTACTTGGTAGAAGAAACACACTGCAAGTTTAGAAAAGAGTACTGTTGCTGCTTTCCAAAATGATGCCAGCTTAAACTTAATATAAATCAGAACCACAGCTGACCTTGCACCTCAGTGTAAAATCCAGACACTAGTCCAAAGCAGTCCCAACACAGTACACAGCCAAGACTGCAATGACAGAATGCATCTGAACATTCACTTCATACATGACTTTATATGGTTCTACCATATCACTCCATCAATTGCCAATATTTTATGCAATTGTATTTTACACTAACACTTTCAGGGAAGACAATGTGGAACGTTGGTTCCACTAATGGAGCTTGAAGAGATGGTTCTGGAGTTGAATCCTAGTCACACCATTTATTAGTATAGTGATCATAATTCTGTCCTAGCTACCGCATTTGTAAAACAACTTTTAAAACTCCATTTGTTATAAGGATAGAATGAAGCAATTGGCTTTTAATGAAGCTACAAGATACAATGTGGTAAGATCACTTACTAAAGTCCAGGCGCGAAAAAGGTACTCAATAATAAACATCATGAAAACAAACAGTTCATTACTACTAAGGCTTAAGTTCTCTAATTAAGTGACAATACAACATCTTAAAGAGGAGCTGGTTAGTGATGTAGCTCAACTGATGAACACTTACCTGATATGTACAAGACCCTGGGTTTGTTCCTCAGTACAACAAACAAACAGATTTGTAAAAAAAAAGCAGATGAAAACATAATTTCTATTTATTCAGGTAAGAGATTGTTGCTTTAGGTCCCAGAGCAAGGTTTTATTATACTTAATATGATCAACAATTACTAATTTCCAAGCTATGTAGATTTTAAAGATCATATTTTATTAAGAACTCAGAGTAGTGTCTCAAGTTTACCCAGAAGCATTTCTTTTAGAAACTGGGGCAATACCTAGTTCACTGGAGCACTCTATGGAGTCTCAAAGGTATCAAAATGCACTATGCTGACAAATACTTTCTTTGATTCAGGAATTAGGAGGAGTAAAAACATTATACCTTCTTTAGAAGACTAATGTCACATTATTTATAATTTCTTTAGGTATTTTGTAATTAGCCAATTTTCTTTGATAAAAGAGATGGAAAATGATTTCATGAGGATTCAACTTTAAAAGAAAAAAAATAAATTTTTGCAGTGCTTAATTGCTTCTGGGATTTTTAAAAGTCTAATAATGTTTTAAATACATAGTCCTGAAATTTTAAAAAATCAAAAGAAAGTATGATTATCAGGTACTATTTTTAGTCAGTCAGGCTAGGATTTCACTAAAATGCGAAATCATAAATATTTTATAATGCTAAAAAAACTGCAAATATGATTACATAGCTTGTTATTTGGCCTACTGTTAAACAAAATGATATAAAAATATGAAAATTGCTCCCTTGGAAAATTGTTATCTACCATTATGTTGGCAACACTATATAAAATATTTCCTTTTTTTTTTTTTTTTTTTTTTGGTACCAGGGATTGAACTCACAACCTTGCACTTGCCAGGCAGGTGCTTACGCTGCTAAGCTAAATCCCCGGCCCCCTATATAAAATATTTCATGAAATTATATATTAAAAACATCAACTACTGTTCTATTAAAATTAAATTTTTCTGAATTTTTTATAACCACATGAAATGTTAAAAATAATACATTCAATACATTTAGTGAAGTACATACCAACTAAGCATACTTAAGCTTTACTAAGATAATGATTTAAAAACATGATTATGACATTAGTCACTACTGCATTCTCTGGAAATGTTGGCAAGAAGATTTGGGAGAATGTTAAATCAACATGAAAACACGAGAAATTGAAATAGTATATGTACAATGTTTATATTATTAGTTTGTGATTGATTCCAGTTCTGAGACCTAGAATTTAACATTTTGAGCCAGCTCAAGTTTCTCTAGTTCAACAAAGTTATACATAATAAATAAGAACTTAAAGTTACCCTTTAGCAAACCTTCCTTTCTAGATATATAGGCATTATCATATTATCTTTCAAATACTTCAGGTAGATCAATTACCACGCCAAAATGTTACTGGTTTATTTGATCTATCCCATCAAAAAGGGGATCATACAATGTATCTAATCTAAGCAACAAAGGAAATAGACTGTAATTGGTAGGAATAAAAACTCTGGTAATTTACTGAAATAAAACCCAGACTCACTTTCATACATTGTAAAAAAGACATTAGAACAAACCCACCAGTATCACAGTATGACTTAAACAATTACCACTATTTAAATAATGAACACAATTGCTTTTCTTTAAAATATGGAATTCTTTTGCATTTATATTTGAAACTATTAACTATAATAGCAAGCTTATTTGAGAACAAATCTTTTCCCCCATAGTTACAGTTTTGTTTACAAATGTTTCAGAGTGTTCTTATAATGTGTATTACACTATGTTAGCATTTAAATACCTGACATTCTATGTGGTGTTTTTTTTGGTAAACATTGATGTTTATTGGAGCCTACACTTTTCTATTCTCTACTCAAGACAAAGGTAGAAAGAAAGGGAGAACATTGAGATAACTGTCAGTTATCTCCGTCTTTTACATGGAGCCTCTGGAGCCATTACATAAAATACTAAACATTTTCTAAGTTGAGAATAAATAAAACAATTCAAGCCCTAAGAAAAAACATCTATATGCAAAGAAAATGAAAATTTTCGGATTTATTATTCAATTGGGAATAACAGTGATAAAAATTTTACAATAATTTTAACTCTATTTATGGCATGACATAGAAAGAAGTTAGCAATCTGAACGCCACAAAATCCAGCCATTTAATAATTCATATTCACATTTTGGTACTGGTCATGTCATGCATCTTACTATGCATTTTCATGCATAGTTAAGAACACACTTGCATCCTGAGTACATAAAAATCACTTCTACTATTCTTAAATATTTAGCAGGAAGCAAGAATAGCCACCGAAAAGAGATGTGAACTACTATGTAAGTTACATCTTTAGGATAAGGAACTGCTAAGTTCTAAAACAAACATACACACAGCCTCTTACAAGCATGTTTACTTCTATTAATGGGAGATTTAAAAGTGTTGTCAAGCTGTTGAGAACACAAACTTCTCTAAAAGTTAGCTTTAAAGAGGGTTTATTGTTACGTTTGCTTACCATATAGAATTTCAATATTTGATCTACAAAACTATATAGTTCAGTAGTTTAATCTAATGATTGGCTCCTAAAATGAAGACAACTTTTCAATAAAAACAATGCTTTTTTTCCTCACTACTATAAATTAGCCCACAGAAGAGTTAAATAGAGAAGCATCCTTAAGAGTTTCCTAAGCAATAGAAAACTATAGGAAATCATGCTACAGGTTCCTTTATGCTGAAAAGAAAATATATGAAAACTAAACTATGCTAATTACTATGTAAGAGGGACCAAAAGTACAATTTACAATTTTGTCAGCCAAAGATGTTAATGCACAGTTTACTTGCCTTGGGTCTAATAGTCAGAAAGTGAGGAATAAAATCAATTAGCTAAGAAGCAATACTGCTGAGTCTTCTTCATGGCTTAAATAATTCCCTGAAAAAAGGGACATATTCAGTGACATACTTACTGGCATTCATTCAAATGTTCTGCCCATTCTTCATCACTTCCTGAAACAATGTCTTTACTTTGCAAGAGATACCCTCCTCTTTTGATAATATCATAATGCCAAGGGTCAATATTAATTATGCCATAATGCACTGTGAAATCTAGTATTTTCTTGCTTCATATCTCTTTTAGATTTAAAATTAAGGGAACAGTTTTGGGAAGTTATTTAAAGTTTTAATAGAGAAATATTTTAGGAGAACAGGATTGTGGAGAAAACCTACTTTGAAAGTGAGTTGAACATAATTTAAAGGAATTTCACTTGCGTAACAATATAGCTTTCTTCACATTAACATATTTTAATGAAAGACTATCTATTCTACTTTACGTTAAAATTGCCTTGGTTCTCCTCTATCTCCAGGTTTAATAAGGAATAAACACAATCTTTTGCTCTCAAACAATAGCTTGATATTAGTATAGAGTCAACACACACACACACACACACACACACACACAGAGCTGGCAATACTCTTACAAGGCAGGTGAAGAGCAGTAATTTTATAGGGACCTCTCTGCTGTTGCCAGTATTAATCAAGACAAAGTGTCTACAGAATTAGACACACTTGAATCTCAAACACTTGTCTCCAGGATGACTTAAACCTCTCTAAATGTTCTCATCTATAAAACAGGGATACTAACACACATCTTATAGGATGTGATAGAAGAAAATAATTAAAAATTTATGAAGAGTAGTGAGACTAACACACAATGACTGTTTAACACTGTATAACTTAAAAACAAAAGTAACAGGCCAGACTTTTAGCCCTTGTTTAAGATGTCCCAGAATCCATTATCTTTTAAAGTCACCACATTCTTAAGATGAAATCACTTTTAATTTATTAAATTTTAAAATTACATAGGCTATATCACTAAAGGGCAATATTGGAAATGCCATAAAAAATGAACACTATATGATGAATGTGATCATTAATGTATACCAAAATGTACCAATAAACTTAATTTTAAAAAAAGTTTGAACACTGGCATGTCTAAAAACTGAGATTTCATGTTCTAATTTCTTAAGAAACCAGTTAAATATAGAAACATTTAAAATTTAAAGAATCATATTTTGTTTTTCCTCAGAAAGTTGAAACATTTCAACAGGTTTTAATTATCATGATTATCTGAGAAAATGTTTACATTCAAATTTGAATGGTTCATTTCAGCAAGATGTTTTACTAGGGTAATTTTATTAATCTGAAATAGAGGCAGCGGATACGGGTTTGCATCTAAAGACTTGGTAAATTCACCTTGCTTACAACTTGCTTACAACTGTAAGGCTCTGAATGTCACTTTACTCATTTAAAACACTGTATTTGGTATGACTTATGCAGATTGTACTATCATTTACATATAAAACAATGATCAGAAAAGTTATCGAGATTTAACTTTCTATATTCTAATTAATGATGTTGCCAGTCTCGCTTATAATAAAATGTAATTTATAACTACTAAGTAGTACGCATAGTTTTCAAAAGTTTCATTTTTATGAGTACAGTGCTATCTTGGATTGCTAAAAGCTTTAACTTTCCACTACTCAAACAGCAAAGTTCAAAAAAAAAATTTTGCTCGGTGTTCATAACTGTTGCCAGATAGTCGAATCAAAAATCGAATCGGACTTGCAAACACCGGCGTGGGTGGACAGTGAGTCACGTGCTGTACGGTGGCCATAAAGGCAACACTTCAGCCTAGGCACTGCTCTCTCCAGACAACACACAGCGCTTGCTTTAGTGCTAAAACATTTGTCATCGTGTGGGAGTTTTTGTGTGTGTCTGTGTGTGTGCTTTATTTGCATAAATTATTGTAACTCTGGCTCCAAAGAAACTCAGTGATCCCAGCAGTAAAGCTAAGAGGAAAACGAAGAGAACTCTAGTTAAAAACTAGAAATAAATCACTGTGAAAGTTGAAGTCCTAGAAAAATGAATTTATAATTTCAGAACCAATGTTTTCATTTCCGTTATTTCTTATTGGAAAAATATGCTCATTTCTTGAACTTTTCAGTGTTCGAACATAAATGTGGAACAATTTGAGTTGGACAACTGAGGTATCATTGCTTGTTTGTAGTACATAATGCTCACATTCGTGTGATGAGTTGGGACACGTAAATAGCACATCTTAACTCTTTTTATTTGTCTTTCTCGCTTCTTCCTTAATCTTTTAATACCCTTGCCGTTGGGAAAAGATAGCTCGTCTTATTTTTGTCCTTTATTTTGCTCTTTATACTTCAGGTTTCTCATATAAGAGATAATATATAATATTTAAGCTTGTTCATGGTCTCCAGGTACAATCATTTTTCTACAAATCACTCAGATGTACTCTGCTGTATAGCAGAGTAAAACTCCATTGAATATAAATACATTTTATTTATCTATTTATCTGCTGATTAACAGGTTGCTTCCAAGATTTAACTATTATGAGTTGTGTTGCTATAAACCAAGGTAGGCATGTATGGCTGTAATATAACATCTTGAACTCTGGGGAAATTACTTAGAAGGTCAATAGCTGAGTTGAATGGTTTTGTTTTGTTTTGTTTTGGTTTGGTTTTTTTTGAGACAGGGTCTTGCTAGGTAGCTCAGGCTGGCCTTGAACTCACTACATAGCCTAGGCTGGCCTCCAACTTGTGGGGAGCCCCTTGCCTCAGCCTCCCAAGCGCAAGGATTACAGTTGTGTGCCACCACGCTTCACCTGAATGGAGTTTCTACTTCTAGTTTTTTGAGGAATTTTCATAATGACTTCCATGTTGGTTGTGTAAGTTTATATTTCAGTCAATAGTGTAGAAGAGTTCCTTTCTTCATGAAGCCTTGACTGCATTTGGTATTTGGTTTCTTGGTAATAGTCATTTTTCTGGAGTAAGATGTAATCTCAGTGTTACTTTAATTTGAATTTCTCTAAAGTCCAGGGATGTCAGGCATTTTCTGGATGTATTTATTCGCTGTTTGAACTTCCTCATCTGAGAAGTATCTATTCCTTTCAGCCGAGTTTCTGGATTGGGTCTTTAATTTTGGGGGATCTGATTTTCTTTTTGAGTTCTTTAGATCCTATATGAGGAATAGCTGGCAAAAATTTTCCCATTCTGTAGGATGTCTCTTCAGTCTGTTGGTTGTTTCTTTTACAGTGAAGAAGTTTTTGTTTTTAATTTGATATAATCAACATTTGTTGATTCTTGATGTTATTCCTTATGTAACTGGGATTCTTTTCCCAGTCCTTGTTATATCTTAAAGAGTTTTATCTATTTTATCTTCCAGCAGGTTAACTACTTCTCTGCTTTAATACTTAGATCTTTGGTCCATTTTGATTTTTGTTTAATATATGGTGAAAGATGGATTTAGCTTCAATCTTTTGCATGTATATAGCCAGTTTTCCAAGCACCATTTGTTACAGAGGCTATCTTTCCTACAGTGTATAGTATGCTTTTGACGCCTTTGTCAAAGATCAGATGGCTGAATGTAACTGGAGCTGTTTCTGCATTCTTTCTTCTGTTCCACTGATTTACATGTCTCTTTTTGTGCCAATACCATGCTGGTTTGTTTGTTTTGACCATGCTGTTTTTACTTGCAGTGTCACTTGAAATCTGAGATAGTAATGTCTCCTTAATCTTGTTTCCAGCATTGGTTTAGCTATTTGAGGTCTTGTCTGGTTTCATATAATTTTAGAATTGTTTTCACTAGCTCTATGAAGAACTAAGGGTGGTTTTAGACTGTTTGGGTTTTCTAGTATCTCAACGTACATCATTAGGTTATTTGTGCTGTTCTGTTTTTCTAATGTAAAGAGTCATAGCAGTAAACTTTCCTTTTAGGGCTGCTTTCACTGTGTTCCATATGTTCTGGTATTTTATACTGGCATTATCATTGAGTCTCAGAATTGTTTAAATTCTTCTTTGATTTCTTCTGTGACCCACTGTGTGTTCAAGAGTGTTATTTAATAGCTGTGTTAGTAAAATTTTTGTTTCTCTCATGCTTAACTTCCAGTTTTGGTGCACTATTTTGATAGTATACATAAGAAGATTTTAATTCTTTTGCATTTATTTAAGCAGCCTTGATGGTATACTATGTAATCTATTTTGGAGAAACTCCCATGTGCTTCTGAGAAGAATTCTGTTATGATAGGGTAGACTATTCTCTAGGTATTGGGTTAACCTATGGCAAAGATTGAAATTTTTTAACTTTTTGCATGAAATTTACTGTTACCTAAAAAAATTGAAGGAACAAGAATTTGAAGAGAATACATTTCATCATGTTCATTAATATAAGGATTCCAAAAATGGATCATTAGGTATTGAAGGAGTTAAGCCTATTGTTTGAAGGTATGATTAAGTTCCAGTATTTGATAATTCTTTTGATTAATTGATATATTTTTGAAAGTGAGGTATTAAGTTTACCTGCTATGACTGTGTTGATATTTAGTTGATCTTCAATATCCAGTAGTGTTTGTTTTATGAAGTTGGTTGAACATTTGGTGCACACATATTTAACCACTGTTATCTCTTACTATTGAATTGTTTCCTTAACAAAAATTGCAGTGATCTTTTTTGGCATCTTATGATCAATTTTAGCTTAAAGTTTACTTTAAGAATAAGATTGCTAAAAAAAAAACAAAAAGAATAAGATTGCTACCCATGCTTGTTTTAGGGGTCTTGGTGAATGGGATATTGTTTTCTATCGTTTTATTTTTAGTCTGTGTATTTCTTTTTGGATTAAATGAGTCTCTAGGCTATGTGTTTTGCTTTTTGATACATCTGCCAATCTATTTCTTTTGAGTTGAGGCCATTTACATTGAGTTATTACTGCAAATTACTGATTTATTTCTGCCAGTACATTTTCTGCTGCTGACTCCCTCACTCTTTTTAGATATTCACTTTGCTAGATATATTCGTTCCATCTGACTTCTTGCTTTTTGGGGGTCCATTGTCCCTAAGATATTCTTGAGCATATTTTGGAGTGCTGGTTGATCTTCATGAATTTCTTACGGTTTTCTTTGTCATGGAATGTCCTTATTTCTCTATCAATTTTGAAAGATAGTTTCAAAGGATATATTTGAGTTAAAAGTTGTTTGCACTGAAACATTCACTGAAACACTTTATTCTAAGCTCTCCTTGGCCTTTAAAATTTGTGTTGAAAAGTCTGAGTAATCTTAGTGGGTTTACCTTTATAGGTAAGTTTTTGGTTTTCTCTCATAGATTTTAAGTGTCTGTCTTTGTGTTGGACTTCTGAGATTTTCACTATGATATGTCAAGATGAGTTTCTTTTTTTTATCACAGATATTTGGTGTTTCATAACCTCACCTGTATGTTGAGTTCTTTTCCCATACATGGAGAGTTTTCTGCTATCAATCCTATAAACAGGTCTTTTATTTATGTGTGCTGCCCTCAAATTTCTATATAACCCCTATTAGCCTGAGGTTAGTCTTCTTACTATTGTCTGGTAGCTGTTGGATGAATTTTCCTTGCTGTTATCATTTTTAAGGTTTTGTTGAATATATCATGTTATTCTGTTTTGTCCTTGATTTCTGAGACCCTTACTCTCACTGGTTATTTTTGTTCCTTATGAATTTAATAGAATTCTTTATGGCTAGGATTTCAGCTTGGCACCCTTTACTCAAGTCTATTTCTTTGAGATATTTGTCAGTCATTTTTAACAGTTTTGGTCAGCTCTTATTTTTTTCTTCCTTAACTACATTGGTCAGTTTGTTAGTTCCACCATCTTTTGTGTTATGTCATTGTTGAGCTTTCCAAGTTCTTCTGCTTTAAAATTCACACAGCCAAATTGTCGGTGTTTGATTTCCTTTCTGTCAGAGCCCCTTGGATCTGCTTTGGAAGAGTTGTGAGTCTTTGGAGCCATTCTGTACCCTTGTTTTTTCTTATTTGTATGTGTGTGTGTGTGCGTGTGTTGACAGTTGATATCAAATAGATTGAAGAGAAGTTATTGTTGGCGTTAAGATCTTTTTAGTTAGGTTCTGTTTTCCAGTGATATGTTCTTGGGTTTCTCAAGAGGTAGTGCTTACTACTTCAATGTATTTGACTGTACTGGGTTGGACCCTGTCATTGTGTTGTAAGAAGAGAATTTCTACTGGTTCTAAAAGAATCAACAGATCTAGCCATACATCAATCATAAACACGAAAACTTGTTTTTTAAAAACAAATTACCCTTTTATCAATGCCCCTTACAGACTGTACTAAACTGTCATTTGTGGTTTACCTGGGATGTGGAAGGTGGAGTGAAAAAGAGAGGAAGGGGAAAAGAAGGGGGCTATGTTAGTGAGAAGAGAGGAAGGTAAGAGAAATGTCAATAGGTAAAAAATAAGAGGTGGACTCTATTGGAATTATTTTTACCCTGGAGGAAAGCGGCTAGTGTTGAAGGGCTTTGCAAAGTATTTTTGTAGGTGAGAGGTGGTATGCAGAAGTGTATTTAAAGATTGAGGGAGACTGTGAGACTGTCAGAATCTATCAATATGTTTGTGGTGAGCTTTGCTTGGATCCTCTAAGCCAAACTTTGTTAAATTTGACATGCCTTGAATGGTTTTGGTTAAGTTACAGACCTGGTTAATTCTTATTCTCTAATGCAGTTATACAGGACCCTGTTACTAACAGGTGGCAAGGAGAAAAGAGAGGGTGAGCAGGTGAGAAAACGAGGAAGAGAGAAGAAAAAAGAAACCAGGAGTAAAATTTTGAAAGACCTTAAAGAATAAAGTAAAATAACAAAACAATAGCAATAAAGAACAAGAAGAAAAATGTTTTTCAAAAATGAAAAAGACAAAACAAAATGAAAAACCAGCATAACCCAGATTGAACAAGCAAGCAAGGAAACATCAACTATAGCAACAAAAATAAAACTAGAAACCTTCACACAGTTGTTCTAGGACCAAACCATGGCATCCATATAGCTCTCACTACACTGGAGTCACAGGTTAGTTGCTAGTGGCCAAGAAGTTTCCCTCTGTGGGTCAATCAATTGCCCAACCAAAGCAGTGTAGGCTGTCACACTCTCCAGACCTGTGTCCTGCTTGCAACCTGTGATCCAGCCTTGAACACCTGCAGCCCTCTGTGAGGATCTAAGACTTAACTGCCTCAATCAATTTGGAAGAAAGCAAATGTGGCATAGTTTGCCCAACTCCCTGGTCCCCAGTTCCATGTCAGCTTCACCAGGGAATTCCCACTCTCCTGCTTTCTTCACTGTATGGCAGGTATCACAGGTGTTTCAGTATCTTTCATTGACAGGTTTTTATTGCCTAGTATATGGCCAGAAGACCTCTGGCCTAGGTGCCAATCTCTATCTCTCTGCTCAAAGATGTGTCTCATACCACCTGCGGAACCTCAGCTCAGCAAAGGCCTGCTGAGGGCAAAACCTCAGCACAGCACAGGTTCTGCTGCAGGCAGGACCTCACAGCATCTCCTGTCTTTCTAGTTTTGGGGGAAACTACAGGCAAGCACTACTCTGTTGTGGCTCTGCCTAATCGCCCTCTGCCCGGGCTGCCAGTCTCCATCTCTCCTCTCACAGATCTCCCCCCTTCTATCCTCACTTTGGATACTTGTTGCCCACCTGGGCTTCTCTGTCTTTGGCAGCCTCAGGTGCTGGAGGCCCCTCCATGGGAGCCCACACAAGCGCTGAGTGTCCCACAAGCACAGCACTACCATTGTACATGGAGGGAATGTGTGACATTTTTTCGGTGTTGAGAAACCATTTTCTCTCTTCTCAGTCTTGCTGCTTGCAGGCACTTTAGTGCTATTGTTTTCAGGATGCTTTGTCCCTCCTTGTTCTGCTTTTAGCTCCTCTGAATTCCTTGCTTGCAGTACCTCACTTGCTGTGCCCAGTAGGGGGCTTACAGAAATTGTAAATTTATTCCATCAGCCGGGCCATCACTGAAGGGCTGGCCCCCTCCCTTACTCAGTCCAGGCCGGAGATTGCATGTGAATCAGGCATGGGGCTAGGGTGGGGTGTCATGATCCAGGAATGGTCTGGTTTCCCCTTGTATTTCCCCTAGACATTGGGTTTTGGTTCAACTAGATTCTCTTTTATTTATCTTCCATATCAGACTCTCTCTGTCACCTCAGGGTACCTGCTTTTCTCCAATGCCAGTTTGGAGAGTCTCACCCTTATTGTTGCTCCCCTAGGGATGCACTTTCTCTCCTACTCTTCATATGTCATCTAGAGGAATAAGCAACAGGGCACTGAAACATATAATGCTCTAAAGTAGCTAGTAAACAAATACTAAGCTGGTAAACAACATTTATAAATTCAGAATGTCTTCTGACAAAAGGAGGAAAATCAACACTCCTGTGGGAACAAACCACCAACATCTTTTAGTGGCATTTTCAAGAGACAGTAGCAGTTTGTAAAATTTAACATGTAAGACTATCATGTACTCACAAAGAGGAAGCAGCTCCTCAGATGGAAACTAGGAAAAGGGTGAACACTCAAATTATGAGGCCAACTGAAAAGTCAGTGAACTTCAGTTAAAAGCAACACTTCTGCAGTGCTTAAGGACCTGCACGGTGGACACCATTATTTCCAGTACGTACTGATGGTATAATAGTCGTAAAGATGAATCTAACAAATATTCTCTCTTGGCTTGATATGTTAGGGCTGAGTGTGATAGGACAGTCTTGTTCAGGAGTTTCCAAACAAGAAACAAAAACCTTTTGCTTGTCTCTATGACTTTCACGATCAATTTAGACACTGGAAAAAATGGAGGTATCCATAAAATTCAGGGCATCTATAAATGACATCTATATGACAACTATAAAAATTCTAATTCAGTTTCAAAATCTAGGGCAAAAAACATATCATTCTGTTTACTTTTCCTCATTTTGAATACTTACACCATATCTTGCCTTCCTGGAGCCACTATTACCATTTTTACTGCAGTTAGTTGCATGTTTTGTTTATAATATGTTGTTTCAAGAAGTAACAGCGTTTCCTGAGATCCGCGCCATGTTGGAACTTAGGGCGCTGAGCCAACCAGTAATCAGCCTGCTGCCCTGGTAAGTGACTGTGGTCTGGCAAGCCGCGGCCACCCCAGGGCAGGGAAACAAGGAGCCATAGCTTTTCCTGAGATCTGTGCCATGTTGGAACGTAGGGTGCTGAGCCAACCAGTAACCAGCCTGCTGCCTACGGGGGCATGGGCTTAGAATCAAACATACCATATCCCCCCCCCAACAATGGAGATCCAGGGATCTGGGTATCTCTTGGGAGGTGACCATAGGTGTTACAGCAAGTGGGGGGAGTTTCCTTCTACTATCTCTGAAGGCAGATATTTTTATCGCCGTTTTGCTTTGTCCTGATTAATGGTGTTGCTCTATTCAATATTCTGTTTTGATGTGTTCTATAATGTTGTGTATTTCTTTTGATTTTGCTGTACCTAATAGAAGAACAACTATTTTGAAGATAACGAGATATACAATGGTGCCTATTATTGCTGTCCTGGTGAACTGCTGTGATGTTCTGTGCCAATTTCACTATACTGTCTCAATTGGCTTTATTCCATCCTGTTTTGTTGTATATTACTACCTCCAAGTTAATGAAAATTAAATAAAAATAAAACAATAGAACATGAGAAAACAAGGAAACAAAATACCTCCAAAAACTCCCAACTCCATCAAAGCTGATCCATGTGACATGGATGACGAGAAACTCAAAAACAAAATAACAATTATATAAGGTGATTAAAAAGGAAATAACAACAACAAAACAGATCAATAAGGTACTGAACAAGCTGAAACATGATATAACTAAACAGATAATGTACTTAAAAAGCAAAAGGAGGAAAAGAAAATGCGCTAAAGGATATAACAACATGTATGTTTAAATGTGTGGGATTGATAACCTATTACCAAGTTTTTGTTGGCTCGTTGAACAGAACTGTTTACAGCCTCACTGTTCACTTTGTATGCCTGAATTTTGTAACATGAACAACTATTTCTAAGAAGACAATATGTAATTTATCAAGCAGTGATTTCTTAATGTTTCTTTTTTGAAATTCTGTATTATTTCTACCCTTTTTTTCTGTTTTGCTTTTTTTCTCTTTAAATAAAATTAAAAAAAAAAAAAAACAGATATAATATGTTGTTTATTGGAGCCCGGTACCAAGTTGGGCAAATGTCATGGTAGAGATAGCTAAGCCCCAGGCTGGCAGAACTCATCAATAATCACATGAGATATAATTACCACAATGAAAGGGATTGTGTCTTAGTAATCACCTAATATTCATAGCATTTTATAGCAGGGCTTCAGTAAAACTGGTTAAAATGCTAGGAAAAGTATAGTAATTTCCTTAAAAGTTGAAGCCCAATATCAGGCCACGTCTTCCCTTTTTTTGGGGGGGGGGTCTTTGTTTTTAAAAATGTTTGGTCAGTACTAGGGGTATAGATTAACGGTGGAGCATGTGTTTAGAACGTATAATGCTCAGTATAGAAGAGGAAAGAAAAGAAAACAGAAAAAGAAAAAGTTAGGTCAATTGATTTCAATCCTTGTAACACTTTTTTTTTTTCAGTATTGAGGATTAGACAGAGGGGGCCTTGTGCATGCTAGCCAGGATGTAGCTACATCTCTACCCCAGCAATCCTTCTTTCACTTTCCCAAACATTTACTTTCTCATACTACAAAGTCTTAGAAATACGTAAGTGTGTATAGATTATCTTTTCATACACAGTTGTGGGAAGTCTGAATCTATTTCAGATCTTATTGGACTTAGTATTTGGAGATGTCATTTTGAATAATAAGACAACCATGGTTAAAATTTCTGACCTTAGGTATTTCTGCCAAGAAACAGTACTGACATAAGGGGCATGTGAAACAGAATTACATGGTGGGCTGGTATTCAATTAGAGATGGTTGTAGAAGAAAAGTACACTATTATGTATACAAAGAATCCACTAGAAGACTACAAAAAAAGTATGAAAGAATGCAAAATTCTGTTATCTGTTGTCAGTAAATACCAACTATCTCTTGTCATTCTTTTTTTTTCTTTCCTTTTCTCCCTCTTTTATACCATCTGCTCCCTCGAATCCCATCATCTATTTCAATTTCTCATTTTGGTGAATCTTAGTATAGTATAATATTTTGTTAGCAGGTGAACTAAATACATACATAATAGGGTTTCTTGGTGGGCTTTAATAGAGGAGAAGAGAAACTCTCTGGGATATGTAAGCACCTACGTACAATATTTCCTTGAAAATAAGATCTAAGCTGAAAATAAACCCACCGTGATTTTTAAGGATGCTCATAACAGAAGCTGTACCTCCAAAATAAGCCCCAGTTAAGACTGTCTGCAACACACAATGGACATAATGAATTGTAAAACAGTAATATATAAATATAAATATGTAATATTATTGACATTAATACTTAAAATAAATGATAATATAAATTATAATTAAATATTTGTAAGTAGCAAAGTGGGTATTTTTGGACAAGAGGCAAACTCCTATGCAAATATGAACTTGAGACTTAGCCAAATGACCAGAATACAGACACAATGGATGAATAATATGCATGTTTGATAATGAATGGACATGACTGTGTCTAAAATGAATCTTCATAATTCAGTATTCATGTGTTATAACAGACATGGTTTCATGTGAAGCAAATGCTTTCTGAGTTTTGGTGCCTGCAATTTTTCATCACTTTTGTGTGAGCCATCATTCTTATCTATCACCATTTTTGTTGCTACTTCTGTCTCCTAAATCTCTGATTAATACTTGATTTAATGGAAACCTTGTGAAGCTCCGCCTCCAAGAGATTGTGACTTGGGCAAAGAAGTCATTGGATAAAATCCCTGACAACTGTGGTGCTAATGCACTACATGCAGGCTACATGGACAAGAAGTGCTTACTTATGGGGAGCTCCATTGCTAGAGACTCAGGCCAGTGTTTCTACAGGAAACGGAGTCACAAGAAATATAGGCTGGAATTGGGGTTTGGAGAGTTCCAGAAGATGATGACATGACTGTATTTCAATAAACGTAGATATTTGTATGTGAATAAATGTAGATTGTTGGATACGGAAAAAAAAACCCTGAATTAAGCCCTATTGCATCATTTGAAACAAAAATTAATATAAGATATAGTCTTATTTTCAGAGAAATAAAGTAACAGGCCATAAATTAGTAGATAATGAAAGCAAGAGCAGGGAACTATTAAGTCTATCCTTAGGACCTCGAGAAGACAGAGAAAGCGCTCTAAGAATTGACAAGAGAATTTAGGAGCTGTATGTAAATGAAAGACTATGCATGGAGGTCAGGAAAGCCAACATAGCAGGGACAGTGAGTTTTAGCCACTATTTTAAGAAGTACAACCTCATTGCTCACAAAATTTATCTTCAACAGACTGAAATTGCCCAAGTATTTTTTAAAGATACTACTGGAACAGAACTTATTATCTCACCATACGTCATTCTATAGATTTTGAGTGGCTAGCCTACATTTTAGATAGAATGTTTCTTTTTAAAAATGTATTAAATGCTCTAATAGTTAACATATCCCACCATTACTACAGGTAAGGAGTAGAGAAACTGTTTTTGAAACTAATTTATTTTCTTTTATCTAAGTTTCTCATTATTAATACTGTTAAAGTATTAGAAGACATTTACTGGAAAAACACTGAGGTTATATCACCATCTCCTAGGAATTCAGATTTTCCTGTCACAGTAGCATTTTTTCTAATACTCTAGTTAGAAAATAAGTAGTTTAACATGTTAACTAGAGCCTTTTTCTTAGGTAGTTCACTTTTTCTTCATACACCCTATGACATTATTAGAATCCTAATAATGGGGGAATTCCATTTTCCCCCTGAAAGCAATAATTAATGTACATGTGCATTTGATCAAAGAATAAAGAGATCCATCTGCTACCAAAAAGTATTTCCTTCACAAAAAGTGAATATAGGGTAATTAATGTAAGTTTGCTTTATGACTTGTGAAATTAAGAGTACTTATTGATAAATATTTTTGAAATGGACCATATAGCTTTCTTTTAATAAAAGCACATAAGATTATTTTCAAATTTACTTGAAAAAAATTGGCAGCTATTGGAATATATGAAGTGAATACTACATTTAGACTCATGGTTTATATATTTAAATAAATTTTTGATTTGGTAAGGTCCTATAAAAATTTTAAACAAATACAAATTTTTATGATTCTAGAAACTAGTAAAGTAGTAACTTTAAAAAATGGTCATAAAAAAAACTTTAGCCTTCAAAACAGATTTCTCATTCTTATTTTTTCCTTAACTAGATGGTAATTGAGTTTTTGCTTAGGCAACAATAAATTTCATAACTAACACAAACTTTCCTTTTTTTTTTTTTTTTTTTTGGTACCGGGGATTGAACTCACGACCTTGCGCTTGCCAGGCAGGCGCTTAAGCGACTGAGCTAAATCCCTGGCCCTAACACAAACTTTCTCAGTGATTTATATTTGTTTCAAAATAACATAGTTCTCTCTGTAGACAAAATGAATTTATAAACTTTCATGAATTTATTCACCACTTGGACATGTTTTATAACACTCAACTCAAAGGTACACTTAAGCATTGTATCTTTCATATTATATATGAAATATCTTTTAACTAAAATGTTTAAAATTTATTTATATACCTTTATTTGCATTAGAAGAACAGAATTCAACTACAGGGTATTTTCCTCATGATACCATATTTTATAATTTAAATACAAAATTAAAATAAGTCTACTTAATGTATTAACATCTGAAACATACTTTTGGCAGTATAATTTAGCTTTCAGAATCAGAAATTATCACAAAAGATTGTAAACATAGAAAGAAACTGGTTCTGTTGTCACAAGATGCTATATATTTTGTGTTTAACACAAAATATGACAGTGCTCATATTCAAATTTTCAGCTAATGGAGTTCTTCATCTTTCTATATGCCAGATAACATCTACCTTTATACATATTAAAGAAAATTATTTTAAAAACCTCATCTGCCTAACTGCTACATAAGGTCTACAAATTAGACTAGTGGCAGAATGGTAGCAGTGCCTTTTAACAAAGACAAAAGGGCAGAAAAGACAATAGATTGTGTTATACTTGATGTAAATTTTATATGTGCTCTAGTACTATACTTCCAGCCTTAGAAAGCTGTAAGGTTCCACAGAACTACCTGTTACCCAATGGAAACACATTATGTGATGCCTGCTTAATCAGCAATGATAATGCATGGAAAAATTACTAGACCAGATTGATGTAAGAAATGTCGTTTCTTCAAACCTCACTTTTCTGTTATCCCTAAGAAATATTCCAAATTCTCAAGTGTATAAATTTGGGTTTAGACATTTCTAAATTGTTATAAGGTACAATGGCTAAAGATTTTAAAAGACTGTGACATATTATACTCATTCTTAAAACTATTTTGATTAAGATAGCTAAAGGAATTAATCATGTAGCATAATAATAAAAAAGGTTGTTTTATCATGGTGCTTAAAGATAAATGACAAATTTTAGAATGTATGAGTGCAGGAAGCTTGACAGAGAAATCTGCATACTATCTCAGTACTATATTTCTTGTGGGAGGAGAGAATATAACATCTAAGGCAATCAACATATCCTTTGAAATCATTTACTATTTCTTAAGCCTAACATCTGCAGTATTTGGGTATTCATTATATGTAGTCAGATGTGAAAATGAAAATAAGTGGTATTGTTCCAGAGACTATTAAAATCACAGCAGTAACAAAACTTTTTGGGATAATCCAATTTTAATTTCCTTAGGAGCTTCTCTCAATGAAAATATCCTTAAAGATGTATATCTTTAAAGAAAAGCCTAAGGAATCAAAATAACTCCAGAGCAAGAGGATATTGTTTCTCATGACAGAAAAATTACTTACCTTTGTGGAATGTAGAACATATGTTGAGGAGGTGGTTTATAAAGGACTCCTTCATACACAGGCCAAAGCCCACTTAAAATTCTAAAGAGAGAGCTTTTTCCACAACCATTGGGACCAGTTATCAAAAGATGCATTCCTTCTTGTACCTAGCATCAAAAATAAAATTACAAGCTGCAATACTTAAAAAATAATTTTATTTGGTAGCATTTAAAAGTGATTCAATTTTTAAAAAAGCATTCAATTACACGATCACTGTGGATGAACAAGAAATCAAAGAAAAATACACTATTAGGGTAAGTTAGGCTTTGACAATTCTTTAAGCCCCAAAACATCATAAAATAATTTAATTCAAATAAAATGAATCCTCTTGGAATAAGTACTGGCTTGAGGTATTGTAATCAGATATACACACGTATAAGAAATAGAATCACGTGGCAAATAAGACAAATAAAATTTAAGTTTAGTATATTTAGATTAATATTTGACTTCATTTACAGTGACTTAAAGTATAACTGAAAGTCATTGATGTTATAAAGCACAGTTATTTAAAGAGCCAGCTTCAGCAGTCTGAAATGCTACAGAAATCACAAAAATGTATAATCAATGAGAGAAGATGACTCTAATTCTGCTTTATTCACAGATGTAGAAAATATGTTCAGAAAACTGACAGAAAAGAAAGAACTGCAATTTAGTTTTGTGTCTAAGGATGAATTACAACATACTATCAGCCATTCATATGTACAGGTTCCACTTCAAAGGATTCAAATATCTGTGGATTAAAAATAGTTGAGGCAAAATTGCACCTGCACTGAACATGTACAGACTTCTTTCTGTCTTCATTTCAATTAAATGACTTGAACATCAGCAGATTTTTTTTTTATCTGCAGATGGTTCTGCAAGTATCCCTCAAGGAGACTGAGGGACAACAGTATAGACACAGAAGATATATCTTCTCTATATACATAAATATTCCATGTATGTAGTATTCATCAATAAAACAGAAGTTGTTTATTGTCTATTGGAGACTTCCTTTTATCTTCTACATTATTTATGATTTAAACAGTTAAACTTCATGAGTTTTCATTTCACTCAATAGGAAGACTTGTCTTACTATGGTATTTAATGGGGAGTATAAAGAACAAGAAAGAGCAATGCATTAAAATTTTCATTTATATCTCCTAAGAACAAATAATATTTTATAATAAGTGATATAAAATGAGTACATTTAGAAACCACAAGAGGCAGAAATCTACAGTATAACTGCAAATGTAACTGTATTCAATACAGTTACATTGGATACAAATATCCAAGTGTCAATGATGTAGAACATATGATATTGAAACCTCAAAGACGAAAGAGTGTTATAATGTTAGTGTTCCCTGAAAATTCTGGGATGAACCTGGAAAGAATTAAATTTATGATTTGTTTGTGCTCTTTCACTAGAGAAGACTGAAGAAATTTAAACTTGTAGAAGCATAAATATTTTCAAATAATTTTTTAAAGCTATCTGCGAAAGTGAGCACATTGACGAGACTATTTTAATAGAGTTGTTTTCTATTAGGAATTTGCAGAAACTTAACACTTTTTGGAGTGACAATTAAAAACTTTTTACATTCATATTTTCTTAGCGTAAGTTATCTAATGACTGTAAACAATGAGCTCTGGAGAAAAAGAATTCCCACACATTGAATATTGTTCTGCAAATTATATTTCTAATTTTGAAGGCCACAAAAGGATGCAAATCTCTTATAGAAACCTACTTATTTTTCAATCAATGCAGAAGAAATAAAACTTTCTATCAAGTTTTAGGGACCTAAGAACTAAAATATAACTTCCTATCTAAGGTAGAAATAAGTAATTACCAAGAAGTATTCTATAATAATGTATATATTTGTAGGACTTCAAAATTTATAAGATTGTTCCAATATATTAAAGTATTTTTAGTTTATTTTATAGAAAAGAAATAGCTCTGGATTCTTCCACACACAGATTGTGATACATGATCCTTTCTGGTTCATAATGTGATGACTGGGTAATTCACTCCCTTGTGTGGCATGTGCTTCCCTAAACTTCTACACAGCAAAAAACATTACCTGATTGATGTGGAGTATGGGAAGAACGAAAGAAAGAAAAAGAAAAAAAGGGATAGAAAAAAATGATTTAACTCTATTTAAATAAATGAGGCAACAAGAATGGGTATTATAATACCTAACTAGATAATACCTAAAAGGAAAAACTATACAAAATCATAAATTAAAAATTGCTAAGCTATTGACAGATAAGTCGATAATGATGTATATGGCATGAGTATTTAATTTCCTGTGGTTAAGTGGATCTCACCCTCTCCTTTCCACTTCCAGCAACTGATCTCATTTGCAAATGTATCTTTACTAAGCCCAGACTAAGGTCCATTATAAAATCATTAGTACGTGTACTGTTATATTTTAAACCTGATTATCAAGCACAATTTTTGAACTTGTTTGAACTAAGCTCAACTGCCTTTACTATAGTCAAATAAAACGTATGGTTGAATTATGCAATGTTTTAAATCAGAGTTTTAGTTTTTTTCTAATATTTTGTGTCTTGGTTTTTGTAATCAGGATATGGGATATTAAATAATAAATTATTCTAAACAAAATTAACAACTAAATTTGAAACCATGAATGTTAAGATTATTTCTAGCAGTAAGTGTGATTAAGTAGGAATTAAAATTAGAGAATGTATAGTAGCACAACTAAATTTACTAATTAAACTTGACCTTTGCCCTCATATTTTAATAAGTATGTTACATTATAATCTTGTATTTTTTAGAAACTTCTATAAAGAAAATATTCAAATTTATTTCTAGATACTAGTTTCTGAGAAGACTCATTATTATTCTCCAAAGTTACCTTGAAGAGGCTCAGTGCACTGTAATTTTGACTTTCAACCTGATAATAAAGCAGCAGAAGTCAAAATTCTCTTTTTTCTCTGCTTTCTGGGGATAATTGAGCCACTGTGCATACCTTTCTTGATTGCCCCTCCTTTCCATATGCTCCTCCAAGTATTTAACTTAAGGTACATGAATTCTGAAGTTGTTTTGTATTAGTGAGATGGCAACAATCAGAAGATTCTTGAATATCATCTTACTTTGAAGTTAAGCCTGGAAGCCACCACTTCTCCTGCTGGTGTAACTATGGGAACATTTTCACAAATAATTCCATGATCCACATCAATAACTTTTCCTATAATTAAGAAACAATTTCAGTTACAGAAGCTATCCCAAATAAGTGCCAATGAAATTAAGTTAAAAGCAGCATAGTGAGTAAACTTAATTATAAGGGTAATTCATAGTAATGAATCAAAAGAAAAATATAAAAATCTATACATAAAGCAATGCCAAATGTAAACTTGTATATCTGTTTAGAAAAATCTTTCTGAGAAACATGATTTGGTGACAATCTAATGTGAACATTATTGTGACTGCACAGCTAACTTAATTTACCATATTCCAGCCATACACTGTACAACTATTCTGCTTCCCTAAATAACCTCTCCTGCAGGAAAAAAACACAATGCTGCAAAAAAGAGCACTAAGAAGTGGAATAATATATTTTAAAACACAATAATAAAACAAGTTTAAAATATAGGGAATAAAAAATGACATTGGCTCTGATTTTGTTAGCTGAATTTTAAAAAGCAAACATTTCATTCTGTCACATGCACTGTTTCTGAATATAGCTCTACAACAGTTTTTTTCTAAATAAACATAATACTGCTTTTTAGGGTAATGGTAGTTGTTAGTCATCGCCCCTCAAATTACAATACTAATTTTAGGGATAGCTATTTAAATAATGTTGGTAACCAAAAGGTAGCTTCCTTGAAATTGTTAAAATCTATTTTAAAAAAATAGTTCAACTGATAAAATAGTACACAAATATAGGGCTCTATTGATAAAATAATACTGGAACAGTTGAGTTTCATACCTTTGATTTCCAGTGTGTCACTGAAGGGTAATTCTATATGAGTTTCGTTCTTGCTGTGATTTTCGGGCTCTTCAATGGTGGCAATTCTCTTATAAATGCCTCTTTTTACTTCATCAAAGACCCAAAACATATTGTACACTCGAGCAGTATAGCCTGCTAATTCAGTAATCTAAAATCAATACATAAAGAGAAAATAAATATATGAGACAGACTTTTAAATAAATATGTAATTAAGCAAGTTTATTCATTTTATGTTAAAAATTCCATTTTATTATTCATGGGAAATACATAACACATCTGATAAATAATAGTAAAAAGCTTATCAACAGAGTAATATAGCAAGATGTCAATATAAGTTTTGACTGGATTATAAAACATATAAAATCTATTCAGCCTCATTATGGATCAAAATGAAATGTGACTGTATCAGAATATTATTTATTCTTCAGGATGTTTTACTCAAATTTCTAACTTGGCCATTGTTTATGTGACAAACTTCACTTCCAGAAAGCTAGAAAGTTTACAAAAAATTCTAAGAAATGACAATCCTGTATCCTTAGTGTGTTTTTTTTTTCTATTTAACATAGAAGATTTTAAGTTAAAGAAAAGCCCTTTGTCCATATTTATGAAATGAGTGTTTCCGAGCCAAACTGCCCAAATCCCTTCTGAACCAGAGAAACATCTGTGCTGGAGGGTAGCAGTCTTGGAAGTGAGTGCAGTGAAAAGCTTCAAATTCTCTTGGAACAAATCCAGCTTTATTTTAAGCCAAAAATGATTCATATGCTAAGGAAAAAATATTAAATATGTGGGCTTTTTTTCTAGGTAAGATTATACAATATAATGAGATAAATCTCTGCCTCAGCCATTAAGGTGCTCTTTGGTCCTATTCTTTCAGTTGTTCAATTTGAGTTAACATCTTGCTATTTTTCTATTAAGAAAACACCTTGCTACTGGGGTGCTGTGAAAGGTGACTCATCTCTTATGTAGATCATGATTCTCAATGAAAGAAAAACACAAAAACCAGGAAACTGATACCAATAAACAACACGTGTCACTAAATTATAATGTGTAACACACCAGTTTTACTAACAGATAAAGATAGAGAAGGAAAACACAAACCCTCTATGAAAGGCAAAAAGGAGGTAAAGGAGCAAGAAGCTTTTATATGTGACTGATGAGATTTCATCAATGAAGGATAGTTAAGGTCTTTTAGATATAGAAGTAGTATTCTTAACTAACACTTAATGAATGCTTAATATGTACTGTCTTAAGTATTCTACATGCATTAGCTTGTAACCACCCTACAAAGTTAGTACTGTCATTATCCCCATTTTACAGACCAGGAGACAAAGGTTAAAGAACTTTGTCGAGGTCAGATAATTCATCAGTGCTGAAACAAGAATATAAATTTAGACACTCTTAGTTGAGTCCACAGATGAGGAATTTTTTTACAATTTAAAAACAAATATACTAAAGACAAGAAAAAGAGGAATAATGAAGAGTTTAGCAGCAACACAGGAGATGCTGTACATCTTGACTATACTCAGCAGTTCTTGGTAGAGAAAAAATATGTTCACAAAATACTAAGTATATCTGTTAATTTACATTTTGCTTCATTTTCATATGGTGTATTTTATTTTAATCAAACTGACAAGAAATGCAAGTACCTCTTTGTATGAAGACATGATCCTTTCAATAGCATCGGCTCCAGAGGCCAGTAAGTTTCGAGCAGTGGTAAAGGCTTCTGTCCGTTCACTAACCATAGCTTGTTTCTGGCCATCCTCTAGATCTAAAAGCAAATTCCAAAACGGTTGAGTTATTCCAACTAATTAAATGTCTTAATTAGTTATACCATTTGATAAAGCAATAGCACTAGGATATGTTTCCAAAAGAATTCAAGACAATATATTATAGTGATATATTCCCACATTTATTGTGGCCCAATGCACAAAAGCTATACTGTGGAAATAGCCTAGATGCCTTTCACCAGGCAAGTGGGTAAAGAAAATATGGTATATACATACAATGAAATATTAATCAGCCATACAGAAGAATGAAATCATGTCATTTACAGAAAAATGGACAGAACTGGAGACTAATGTTAAGGGAAATAAGCTACAATTACAAAGGTAAATATATTCTTTATACAAGAAACTTGAATACACACAAATGAGCAAACAAAAAGTACAGGAAAGATGACAGAAAACTAGAAAGCAGACTTTGGAGATGGGGAAGAAGATTAAAAGGAGGAGGTAGAACAGAGAGAGGTGATGGGATGAAAATCACGAAGCTATGTTATATGCACGTTATCAACTTACTCAGACATCACTGTTCTGTTCTATGAATGAACATTAATTTAAAAAAACAGGGCATTTAAATGATTTGCTGCATGTCATACCTAGTAAGCAAAACAGCCACTATTTGAACCCTAGGTAATATGACTTCAGAGTACACAGAGTAAGAAAATAATAAATACTGACAAATTGCTTCCATCTAAATGTTTACAATTTGCCTAGGACTGATTCAAAGCATGTAAAGTACATTATACATAATTTCATAATGAATCTTAATGATATAAATTATCATTCTGATTAATATGCAAAAATAAATGCCTATAAATTTATGTAATTTTCCCAAGGGTAAGTGACTATTAGATAGCAAATCAAAATCTGAACAGCAGTTTGCTGGGTTTTTTGGAGACAGGGTCTTGCTGTGTAGTCCAGGCTGGCCTTGAACTTGCAGTGATCCTCCTGTCTCAGCTTTCTGAGTGTTGGGAATATAAATGTGCACCATCACACTCCACCTGTTTTTTTTCTTTCTCCTATTTTCATTTGCCATGTTCCTCCTCATCCTACTTTTTCTCTTTTTCTGTTTGTTAATCTATCATTCATTTTCTACTTTCTTTTGCCTTAAAATATAAGTGTTATGAACTTACTCCTTTCAAACATAAGAGAAATCTAAAGGATTAAGTGTAAATTAAACTAAAAGACTAGATTAGAAAATATGGTATGTAATTTCAAGACTTAGACCTTAAAAATAATCCTTTTCTATAAAAAATTATTTTACTCAAGTGAAATATTTTTACATGTTACTCATAGGTCAAGTTCAAAAATATTTAGTAAATATATGCATGTACTTAAAAACATATAATAAACATAGATATTAGAGATGATTTTGAAGCATACTCTCAAACAATATTGTCATGATTTCATTTTTTCTTTTATAAAATTTTTACATTGCTCTGCTTTGTATAAAATTTTTTTGAAAAACTTTAAGACATATTTTGTTTCACTTGCAGCAGTGTGAGGATCAAAATTTTGAACCAATATAATGTTTTGTTAATAGGGCTTTTTCAGGATTTATTTTTAAGTATCTTATTACATCTTGTTAAGTAAGTTTGATAGATTCTTCGCCTACAATGTTTACTTTTTACTAGTCTCCGTGGGATTAATTTGCCACCATTAATAGCTACATTTTCTTTGTTCTGTTTTGAATACTCCAGGGTTTTCCAACACAACCAAACACTGCTTACAGAACTATGTCATTATGGAATTGAATTGTGTCTAATTTACATGATACATAAACTTTTTAATGACTTTTTTTGTTTTGTTGTTTTTTGCAGTACCGGGCGTTGATCTTAGAGCTTTCTTACTGAGCTCTAGCCCTATACTTTATTTAATTTTCTATTTTGAGAGACAGTCTTGCTGAAGTTCTAAACCTCCCAGGCTGGCCTCAGACTTGCCTCTTGTCTCAGCTTCCTAGAGTGCTGGGATTACAGTTGTTTGGCACCACATCTGGTTCAATGATTATTATTATCATCATCATTTTTTTCTTGAAACAGGATCTCACTGTGTAGTTCAGACTGGCTTTGAACTTATTATGGAGCCCAGGTTGGTCTCAAAATTGCAGTGATTCTCCTCCTCAGCCTCCCAGGTGCTGGGATTACAGGTATGCACCACCATGCCTGGTTTCAATGACTATTATTTTAATGAATAACTTTTTAATAAACATTTTGTCAAATTTCTAAGTAAAACAAACCTTAAGACTTTTAAGTGTCTTTTTTCTCTAATAGTCTTGTGAAAAGGTATTTATATTGTGTAGCAATTATGTCTAAAGTACAATACCTTTTCAATATAAACTTTTTAATGGTACTTTTTGATACATTTTGGAAATAAACAGATACAATTCATTTTTACCAATGCCTTAAAAATGCTTCTATTAAACAGTTTAGTTATGGAGTACATTTGGTATGTGTAAAGTGCTTATCATGAAGAGGAACTGCCAAATTATAATTTGCTAAAATGAAAATTTTTACATTAAGAATGATTCTAATTTGGCAGTTTTAAAGCATTGAATCACTGTTTCAAAATATTGAAGAAAACTATATTTTTACTTGTTTCTATTAGCTCATCCTAAGCAAATATTAATCGTTAGTTATACACTATAGTAACTATAAAAATAATGTGAGTTCTGTCACTTTATCCATGTATTTTGTTTTCTAACAACTGTCACCATATATCAAGTACAACACGCTCTGTATTTTATAAACATCATTCTACTATATCCAAACAATAATCCTCTGCAGTAGCCTTTCTGATTCTCATTTTATAGACAAGCAAACTAAGGCTTGGAGAGGTTCATTATCATGGCTAAGAGGATCTAAACAGGAAGAGTGGGAGCCAAGATCTGAATAGAATTCTTCTTGCTATGAAGCCTGTGCTTTTGTCTGATTCCTTCAACCCTAAGACCAATTTTGCTCAAGTGGGTTTTAAAGAGGATGTTTTATTTTGGGCCAAGAGTAGAAATACTGCTACTTCAGTGTTTTCAGTATACTTCAGGAGGGGACGGGGAACCTCTGGAGATACTAAAATTACAGATGCTCAAGTGGATTACATACAATGGGCTGTAGTTGCACACAATTTACATCCATACATTAACACAACATCAGTGCTCTGTACGTGGTTATTCTACTATGTTCTTTAGGGAATAATGACAAGAAAAAAGTACATGTTTATTAAAGACATAGTTTTTCCAAATATTTTTGATCTGTGTTAGGCTGAATTCTTGGATGGGAACCAATGGACATGGAAGGTTGATGGTAATTTCCCTCCACTCCAGCCAGTTAACATCCAAACTCCTGTTCAATGTTTTAACATTTTTTTCTTTACCCTTTCTTAGTTATTCCAAAGGATGAAAAATATTGCTAAGAACTGCTGCAGCGGTGATAGGATAGAATCGGACAACTATAGCTCGATAACATGTTCTCCTCATTCATACTTCATACTTTCTCTGGAGGTACTGTTTTGAGGCTATATATAAGCTAGAGAACCATTCTGTATTAGGCAGTACAGTTAAAACTGCTCAAAGTGAATCCCAGAAACGCTATCAGAGTCCTCTAAAATATTTTAGAATTGGGAAAGACCTCCTAATCACTTGTCGCCCTTCTTTCATACTTCCAGTCTCTCTAATGAACACTCATTTTTTCTGACCACTAAAAACTCAGAATACTGGCTATATACACAGTTTCACCCACACAAAACTATCAGGAGAAACAATGTTAACCATATATTCAATATTAAGCATAAATGTCATTACCACCATCTGCAAAGCCAGTTGCAGTGATAATAGGTATAGCCACCATAATTAGTCCACAGCCGCTCCAAACATACTTCATCAAGAACTGCTCTATCATGATGTACCACAAGCGTTTGGATAAAATAAGGTTCATCTGATCTGCTAAAGCTTTGTAACTTTTCTGGAGTTGCTTCATTTCTACCTATAGAAGGAAACAGATTAGAATTAATCCAGCATGAGCAAGGAATATACCACATATGATTGAATTAATCCAGCATGATTATACAATTACATGGATATACTGTATTCCTCTCTTTTACTTAGCATAGTATTATTTACAAGTCTTAACCAATAAAGGCAAATTAATATAATTAATCATTAGTTTTGGCTACAGTCATATTATTTGAAAAAATTAAGTATGAAATACATATAAATGGATTGGGATATAGCTCAGTAGTACATTTGCTTAGCATGCATATATATATGATTTATAGTTTCAAAATAATAAGCTATTAACAATAAATTATATTTTGTAACATGTATAAACAATGTTAGATCCATATTATTCTTTATTACACCAAAAAATCTAATACATATATGATTGACATCACTTTCAAACTTATTCAATTTTGAATTTCTCTTTACGGAAGAAACAGCACACCATAATTTACTTTTTTGTATTAAATTGTTTAAGAAAATGATAAATCAGCATAATTAATACAACATACTGAGTCCAATTTTCAAGTGGGAGTAGAGGTTCTAAATTGTCCAGTTGGTTCCGGTAGTATAAAACTCTGATAATTGCTGATATTTTATAAAATAAAGAATTCTTCTTGATAATTAAAATACCATCTTCAGCTTTAGAATATCTTACTAGTTCATTTGCCAGGTCATTTCGTAAGCATCACTTTCAATGTTTACTTTTATGCATTACAAGTTTATGTAATTGGGTTAATTTTAATACAACTTAAATAATATTCTGGAACTTCCTTTCTCCTATTCATTTATTCCATTATTTTAGCTTTTTCTTTAAAGCTGAACACAATTTAATTTCACCTCTTTGTGTCAAAATATTTGTGCTGAAAATGAATTAAGAGTCATAGAAATGTCATTTTGTGAGACAGTCTTCTTATAATTCTTAGAACGGGTGACTATTAACCAGACATGCAAAATGGTCATAACTGTCCTCTCTATGAAACTGTGGAGTTTTCCTCCTTGTCAGCAACAAAGAAACAACAACAAAAACAACAACATCAGCTATCCTCCCAAATTTTCTGTTTCAATAGATGTTTATTCTTAGTTTGCAAATATATATATTTTTTTCACATTTTAAGATCATCTACTAAGTAGGATTTAAATTTCAAGAAGATACTTTCAGATAATTTTGATTGAGTAACAATCTACATAGATTGTTTCTTGAAGTGCTAAATTTTATGCCGATGAAACCTTAGGAAAGCCTGAACTTGTAATTCTTTAACAGCTTGTGATTTAAAAGGACAATGAAGTACACATTTTAATACAAGGTAAGATATCAGGAATGCAAAATGCTAAGCAAGTGGATCCCTTAACAATACAACAGATGGTATCTAGCACTACAGTGACTAAACAGTCTCACATCTCACTCATCACCTTAATTTCCACCTTACCTTATGTCCTCTGTAAAAAGCAATTTCTTCCACATTGGCTATAATTCTGGAGTGTACATACCGCAAATAGCCTTTTCTGTGAGCTTCTTCAGCCACCAATTTACCAAATTTGGGAGAGCAGGCTTTCAACACTTTAGCAGTGGCATATATCACAAGTCCTGCTAACAGGGTAGGCCCGGTGGGGCTGGCACCTCTGGATGTAGCAGTCTGGATGAGTGTATAGGAGGTCAGAATTACATCTAAAATAGGTTTGGTCAGATTGGAATACAAATGGGCCACAGACTGGGAGAACATCATGATATCCTCAGTAAGAGACTGGTCAGGGTTTGCCAGCCTCCCATCCATATTGATCACCTTATAGTAAGTCTGATTTGCAAAATAGGTTTCATAAGCGTAGTCTACTAGGCGAGTTCTGAAGGCCAAAGCCAGCTTGCACTCCAGGTACCTTATTGCACTGTTGACAAAGGTAGCAGGAATGGCAATCATAAGCCACTTGACTATTTTGAAGATGAAAGTCCGAGGTTGCTTTTCCACAATGCTTTTCACGATTTTCCCATCCAGACCGGCCACATAGATAGACAGAAAGGTCCTTGAGATTAGAGCCACCGAGTGGAGGCAGAGCCACCCCGTTTCAGTGGTCACAAGTTTTGGAAAGAGAATTTTCCGAAGTTCCAGTAGCTGTTTGAAAAAATCTGCATTCACTCCAGGAGGAGGTTTTTTACAAATGGTCTCGGTGCAATGCAGTACTCGTCTGTTCTCTGCAGCCCGGCAAGCTTCTTTCTTCTTCCCTTGGCCAGATTGCTTCAAACGTTTGCCAATGATGGGATAGAGGGTTTTCAGAGCATATGCCGCAGCCACCAGGCACGCAGCCCTCTTAGCAACACCGGATCTGGTCCATTTCACTCGATCAGCGGCTGTATTTAGCATATGTATCATTTTCCCAGTTGCTCAAACCAGCTTCAAAAAGAACTCGCTTTATAAGATCGTGCTCCACGGGAACCCTCAGCAAATGTTTCAGAAAGTGCTACAGCATCCCAAAGCATTCAGCGTTTCTCCTCTACTGGTTTATTATTTTGTTCTGCTGTGACAGATGCAGCAGAGCTCAGAAGCCAGGCCCGGAGGGAGGATGATTTCCTTAGAAGCTCTAGCTGCGCCAGGCTCCGCCCTCCCTGGCCCTTCATTGGCTGTGAGGACGGTGGGACCTTGGAATCCTCGCTGCTTCCCTCAGAGCCTTGAAAACGAGGAGCAAAACGAATTACATCCTTAAACAGGAGTTCAGAGAGTCAAATGTCTATTTTTGGAGAGGTCAAATCAGGCCAGCCGCTGGTGAACAAAACCTGTCATAGTTACTGAGCATGCTCAGTGTCACTTGGAAAGCTACACGAGTATCAGAACATACATCCCTTCTCCAAGGATTTTGTGTGTGTGTAGATACCACAAGGGGAAGACAAGTAGAAAGGAAAACTTGCAAGAGTTTTAATGAGACTAAGGAAAAGAATCCAGGGAGGTAAATGAGGAAAGACAGGAGGAGTGATCTAAAGCAAATGTGAAAAGAGGTCAGGAAAGAAAGTAACAAGTGGGATGGGGCAATGGGGAAAAAGTATCAAACGCTAAACATTGTAATCTCTTTTTCTTTCCTTTCTTGCTTTGTAATTTCACATCTGGTCCCAGAACATATAAGGTATGTGTCATTGAGGGTGTTCCTTGTATGTAAATAAACAGGAGAAGTTGTCTGTAATACAGAAAATAATTCTTTACTATACCTGCAGCCCTTCTTTTTTTTCCCCCACTGTGGTCTTACATTTATTTCTCCTTAGAACAAAATCTCCCAGCTCTGCATCTGTTATTTTTAGTAACAGAGCACTGATGCATTCCCATTTGTTTACCAGGTGACTGATAATGAGAGCAATGTTTCACTCCTACCACTTCCTTGTGTTTTATATGGAGTTATATTGCCTTAAAATCAAAATGGAACCATTTGGGTGTACAAGAGGAGTTGGGAAATGAAGGAGAAAAATGTTTTCAGGTTCTTACTCCTTGTCTTTTACAAAAGTTTTACTGGAACATAGACACATTTATTTTCTTCTTCTCTATGGCTTCTTTCATTCGATAGCAGCAGAGTAGAGCAGCTGCAACAGAGACCAAAATATTTACTATCTAGCCCTTTAGAGAAGTTTGCAAACCTTTGTAATAGAATATAAAACCTATTCCAAAGTTGAATGACTTTAATTATTCAGTTTATTGTGAATAAAGTACTATGCCCACTTTTATAAGTACAAATATTCTCAAACTTTTAAAACTCTTCTTTGCTATATTATATTAATTATAAGGACCACTGCATGTTTCTTCATTTGTTTACATTTAGTTGAGCACATTTACTAATGTATGAGTGACAAATTTACACAAGTTTGAGATCTGGCAATATCATATTTTTATCATTCCATTAAGACTTTCTACATGTAAGGACCACAGAAGGTCTCAGTAGTTATTGCCAAAACATTTTATTTCTCAAATCAAGCTTTTAGTATAAGCAAAATAAGACTGCTTTACATTGGTAAATTGTAATAACTTATGACACATCTCCTGTCAACTAAATAAAGTAACAGGACAGGTTAGGTGCCAGAGTTAGCTTAACTGGGGGTGAGGCAGGATGTTCAGTCAGGCAGGCCATGGTACATAGAAGGATACCTGTATTAGACAGCAACTGGCAGTCAAGACAAGTGGTTTGTATTACTGGCAAATAACCAGGGGCATCCACATCCGGGGAAAAGCAGGGGAGTGGGGAATCTGAAGCAAAAAACACTAGAGATCCAAACAGGTCAGCACTTAACTGTAGGTAGGCCAGTTTACCAACTTGTAATAAGACGGTGTAGGAACGAGCTTTGAATGCCTTGGGTGATGGGAACTTGTGAGAGGAACTAGGAATTAGAAAAGTGATCAAGATAGAAATTTAGTTTTAAGAATTACGGTACAATGAACGTTTAGTTGCTAGGACTGTGGACGAGATCAATGTGAGATCTCACTTGAGATCTCAGGTACAGAATTCACTTTAATCATTTAAATTCCACTTCTCTCTTTCTATCCTGTTCATAAAAGTCAGAGTTGGTCCTAAAGTTTGAGACTAGATTCAAGGCTTCAGCTAAGATGACAAGAAGCAACACAGGCAATTAGAATAAAAACGAGTCATACACCACATAATGTTTTGGACAACAATGGACCACATATATGACAGTGGTCACATAAGATCATAATGGAGTTGAAAAATTCTCATGACATCATAGCCATTGCACCATTCTGGTATAAAGAACCTACTCTGCTGCCAGTTCTACAAAAGCACAGCACATATAGTTAATAGCTGATTTTAAATAACTATGTTACCGGTTTATGTGTTTATATTTATCTTTAAAGTATACTTTTTCTATGTATATTTCAAAAGTTTATTGTACACTTGATTTTAGCCACCAGACCGAGATGTGATAAAAAAGTTTATTATAAAACAGTACGCTATGTGATACCAGACACAGCCTCATGCGTTTTGTGTTAATTTCTTGACTGCATCAAGAAACCACTGGTGTGACTTACCTAAACCATCTAGTGTTGTGTAAGTATATTCTAAGATATTGGTGACAAAACCATCTGGGATAAATATCTCAGAATGTATATCCATTTTTAATCAACAAGTGACTGCACAAACTATTTTTGGAAGAAATTAAGTTAGGGTGCTTCTTTCATTTTTTTTAATACTAGCAGTATGCAATTATAAAACAGAGAATGTTACTTTAATTTGAATTCCAAACTAGGAAAGGGGTAAAAAATTTCCACTTGCTATTGTAGTAAATAGTTTAATTTCCACTCAAGCTTCTCAACTGTTAATTATATCTGTATGAGAAAAATAAACATTTTCTAAATGAACAACTAAAAATCATTCACAAATCACTACTCAAAAGTATACTCTCATGGATATTGCCAATACCCATGTAACAGCAGGACCACATATATATTAGAGCACATGTATTAGAAACTACACATACATGTGCCTAATAACCTGTAAAACATTAGGTTTTTTTGTAATGAAGAGGATAACATACATCACTGAATTAATTTCAGGATGTAACATTTTTTTAATCAGTACTGGGGATCGAACTCAGGATCTCACACTAATAAGGCAGGCGTTTATGCCGCTAAGCTAAGTTCCCAGCTCACTGAATTAATTTCCTTATAGTATTCCATCTGTACTGTATTGTTTTTCCTAACTATTTACAGACTTAAGAGATTACCTAATTGCTGTACTGGCCCTAAAATAGCACAGTGCTTGACTTATCTATTAGTCATGCTAGCTTTACTCAACGAGGCATAAACAATATGATGATCAGCTTTTTGATCAATATTTCAGCTGTCACACATAACTACCTGACACAGTATCTTGTTGCTAAGAACATGTCCTTTCCTATGAAGGAAAACCAAGTAAAGGTCTTGTCCAAGCATGTGCCTCATACATTAATATTTTCTTAGTTTAATTTCCCTCTCCTGTCACCTCCTTGTGCCTGAGAGGAAAGCAATTCTAGTTAGGAATTATAGTTAGGGAGAAGAGATGGTTCCATTCAACTCTCAGTTCTTGACTCCTCGACAAATTGGTCAACCTCCCCCTTACATCTTTTAACATAAAAAGAAGAAAAAAAAATCAGACAACCTTTTAGCGAAGTGTTTCTTCTAGTTAATTCAGTCAACAAATTTTAGGGTGTTGAAAGTAGGAAAGCCAACATACAAGGCCACTGCTCCTGTTGATTGCATGGCTTTAGTTATTGAAAACAATGGCCACTGCATGCAGAAGGCTAATTTATGCTAGCATGCTAAATTAACTCCAATTCAATTACAGATATATGTTAGTGAATTTTTGTTATAAAAATTAGAATATATATTTTACAAGATGTCTACCCTGAGACATAATTCTATTTTAGGTAGTATGTCACAATGACTTAAGGGAAAATGTATTATAACACGAATTCCGAGGTTACACACTGATTGGTGGCTATGTGTTTTACCATAATCAAATTTTTTAAAACTTAAACATTTACTGTTTTGTTCGTTCACAACCTGTATTATGGAACAGTTTGCTAGATAAATGCTTTGTGATACAAGCACAATACAAAATGAATAGCAAAATCCAATTTTTGTTTTGGAATTCGCTTTTTTCCAGTAAGGAATTTAAAGTCTTTGGGACTTTGGAGCTGTATTACATTTTGATTTACGTTGTCTCAAAAACTCACAAAATGTATAGAGTATACGGTAAATGGCTACAGTGTGATGTTTCTTTTAACAAATGTTTCACTAAATATTAAAACTGCACCACATTAAGAATACGTTAAACTTTGGAATAACACATACTAATGGAAACACAATTTTTAGAGTTAGAGATCTGTAAATTTAACCGTACTTCTTTTTCTTTTCCAAGTCACCTCTGACTTGAAAAACACAACAGAGGCCAACCCAGAATTATGGTGATGATGGTGTTTCAAACCTGGAGCCACATCAGATATTTCCATGTATTTAAACTTGCCTTGGCGGAGTTAGGAAACCGTAGTCAATCCCATTTAGTGACTGAGGGTGGTGAGGGGGATTCAGGCCAGACTGCAGTCCCACGGCTTGCCCCACGTCTATCAGGTCACCAAGCCTCTGCAGGAAAAGTCCAGGCAGCTGCTGAGAGGCCGGAAGGTTGTCCTCAAACTCTAGACCGGAAAGAGCGTCTTCCGGTGCGGTGCGCAGTGGCTGTCGGGAGTTTGCGCTTCGGCCCCGGGGCGGAAGAAGCCTGTTCAGGCGCGGGGCCTGTTGGGAGTTTGTGCCTCAGGCGGTGTGTCCCGGAGACCTGGGAAGTGGCAGCGGCCTGACCCAGAGCTTCGAGGTCTGCGCCCCACTATTGAGATATTAGTGGCTTCCCTTTGGAGAAGTTCGGAGAGATGAACTGGGTCGGGGGGTCACGGTAAGTGGCGCTCTAGAGCTAGCTGTGGAAATGTGCGTGTTCCTGAACGTGCTCTCTCCCGCATTGGTGCCGTTTTCCTAGGCCCTCGTAGAAAGCTCCCACTTGTAGAAGTGGGCCTGTTAAGCATTATCCACACCAGCATGAGTTTGTCGCACCATATCCCTATTCCTAAAACAAAATCAGCCCAGTTTCTCCCATTATCTTTCCAAGGGATTCACCTGTGGGGTCTGCTGTGCGTGAGGCTGCCTGCTGCTCCTCCTGGCCCCCCAGGTGTCCCGCGTGCTTCTCTGAAGAGCCTGCCCAGCACCTGAGCCCCATCCTACTGCCTCAGCGCAAGGAGTTCTTTTGGGTTGATTATATAGTCTGCATAAATTGGGAAAGTATTGAATAGCACAGCCCTGATTGCACTTACGGTGGTGCAGCAGCATCACATCTCCAGATTATTGATTTAAAAAGGCAAGTGTAGTGAGCACTTTTTACTTGAAAAACTATCTTAAAATATACTATTTATTTTGTATTAAAGATTTATCTCCTAAAGTATAATAGGGTGATGAGTTAGTTTCATATAACATATCATTCCTTAGTGACATTAAAGTCCACCATGGTAGAAATCATGTAGGCCCGGAATTTCATTTGATGAGAAGCATTGCCAGAAAATTGTTTTGATCGAAACACAAAGCTATTGTGCAATTTTGTTGTTGCAAATAGGCGTAGGACAGTAGTGGTATAGTTAGAATATAAAACAGTTAAATCTAAAAAATGTTTAAGAGGAACATGTCTTTTGTGTCCATCAGGTATTGTAACCATATCTGATAACCTTAGCACAAGCATTTACTGTATCCTATTGAATGCATTAACGTTGTACTTTAGAAATTTAATGGAATTAATTTTTCTAACTGTTCTTGCAGCACATTTGCACTTTGGAGAAAAGTGAAAATGCACTTACAGACTTCAACAGGATTTAGTTGATACATGATTCCAATGTGATGATTGAAATTGTATTTTAACATAAATATTCAATAAGACAAACCATTTTGCAAAGAACTAAGCACTATTAAAATGCAGATGTTGCTTTTACACTTTTGTATATGACAAACTTCTCTGGCTATCCTGAGTAATTTTTGGAGGGTGCAAAAGTGGTATTGTGTGGGAAATGTATTCTAGGATTGTTTTTCTTGAAATGAGGTAGGGCTGCACCTGGAGGCAGTAGAATGTAGGAAGCTGCAGGTACTGCAGAACAGATACACGTGATGCAATTCTCCAGAGCAAGAATTTTGCTCCGGTTAGGGAATATCTATTTTTAAACATAACCAAACATAGATACATTATAGAATAAAATGTACAATTCCTGTGAAGTGTTATAAACAATACTTTCAAGTAAAATTTCCTTGAAAGAATGGTCCCCTTAGGGTGAAGTTCTATGCTAATGAGAAACTGAGTGCCTCCCCTTCAGTGTCAGAGTAGGCAGGGGTAGGCAAGATTAGTTGATCTTGGCTCTCTAATAGCTAAAGGGCAGCACTGCTTTTGTTAACCGCTAGCAAAGGATTCGAGTTACTGTAGGGTAGAATTTTTAATCCTTATCTGAGTCCATCTGGAGTACTTGTTTACTCTCCATTATTAAGGGGTTTTTTTGGTTAACAGTTTTGTTAACTGTTGGAAACTTAAAATATAGATATGCAGACTGACAAGAGAACAATTACAAAGCTCCTTCAGAACAATTCCAGAGCACCCAACATTACTTAAATAATTATGTGTGTGTGTGTGTGTGCCTATTTAGCGCATTGTTAAGTTTAACAACATTCAGAGAAGAAAAACTATTCTGGTTCGGCCAAAAGAACCTTAGGATAAAATGTGGAGATTCGAATTAGGTAAACAGTATGATAATATGCAGTATGATATAATATGCAATATGATATAATAATATGTAACAAGCCCTACTAAACTTTTTGTACATTAGCTCATTTTTTTCTTAATCTTATAAGGCAGATACAAATGTTATCCTAATTTTACTAATGGGAAGTTAAATCAGAGTTAGTTAACATGAAATGACTTGCCCAGGGTCACCCAGATAGTAAATGGCAGGCCAATATGTTTAACATGTTCACAGTAGGGCCTTAATTTGTATGTCTTGCTGCTGGGTGGCTCTGAACCATCAGGTAGCATGGAATGGGGACTGTCATGCATGCACCACTGGTGATTCAAGCCAGCCGAAACATGTTAAACACTGTGCTATGCCACATAAAAAAATGAATATTGTAAAAGTGGCACAAATAAAGGGCTGTGGAAATTTGGCCAAGAAACATTGTTATGTTAAGCCTGGAAGCCTTCAGCATTGCACAGAACAAATACTGTAGAAACATCAAATAGACTTGAAAGGTGAAAAAAAGGTGAAGTAAATGATCAAATTTCAGGCCAATTTTTTTAAGCAAGACTTCTTACAAGAAATGGAATAAGAGGGAAGGTACAATATGAAGAATTTGAAAGGATTATTTGACAGATACTGGGTTGGTCTGCATTAAAACAGTTAAACAATAAGTGGCTCTATACATTTTTTTGTCAACCGAATGAGTTAAGCAGGCTATAACAAGTTATGTTTTGGTGGTAGCAACCTGATTCCATATGCTCATTTGAATCAGTGTTCTTGTTTTACATTATAGAAACATGACATCTTAATTGCAGAGTCATTTGATAAGAACATCTTCATAATTTTACAGTTGCAAAAGTCTTCACATAGATAAATTCGGCATTTGACTTGTAGGTGCTCTATAGGAATTCTGTTAGTCACACATAAAATGTCATCCTATGAAGAAACTAACTAGTAGCTTGGAGAAAAAGCTTCACCTACTTTAAAAAAAATTACGAGGTTAGTTTTAAAGTTGTAGTTTTTGGACATCTTGGAAAGATATAAAATTTCATTTCACAGTAGTCTCAGTAAAAGATTTGGTTGAAGCAGAAACTTCCTTCCTTCCACATGGCAGTGTTTCCCAAGACTATCACCAGGACTTGATAATGTCAGGTTTTTCAATTTAATGGACTGTTTTTCTCAAAAATTATTCCTGAGGTTTTTGGGTATCAAAATGCTCCTTTTCCCATTTAATCCTTTGTTGACAAAATTAAAATATTAACATTCCAAAACAGTGTGAGAGGATGGATGTAAGCACTGTTTTTTTTTTTTTTTTAACTTTGGAAAAGATTCTTTTATTTTCTTTGGGTATTAGTCAATTTTCTTTATTAATCTCCAAATTCAGAGTTATGTATGAAATTCATAAGAGGAAAAGAAAATATAAAGATGGGACCAATTTCTGGGCCACAGAGTGCTATTCAGAATCACCTTCAACTATACGTATCTACAAGTATGGCACTATATATACATTGAAAGACTTTATTTTTAAATATAGGGAGTTTATTTGTATACTTGTGTTTGCAGAATGCTACCAGTATCACAAAAAGGCATCCAGGCATTGGAGAAGTTCTGAGGCATTGAAGAAAAGGAAGGGTTATCATTTTGAAGTACAGGCCTAGATCTAGTTGTTCACCTAAACCAAAAACTAAGTGCTATGTATTATGGTTGATAATTGTGTCAACCTTGAGAAGTTTAAAAGTTTAAAGGACTCAGCAGGGAGCCAGGATCCTTACTTACTTTGTAAATATCTCAGCCTGTGCAAGAGGAGGGCACAGAGGTGGTGTGAGTGCTACACCTGCCTTGGGTGGGTGTAATCTGCCTACAATATAAGGGAGGAGGAGAGGCTTGTCCTGTCATGTTCCCTGACCCCACCCCACCTTGCTCTGGCTGCTTTTGCTGGCTGCTGACTTGAAGTGTTGCTTTGGTGCCATGCCTCCCTGACTTGGAACCAGGTGATTATAGACCGAAACTTACATAAACAGTGAGCTAGGGCCAGAGATTTAGCTCAGCAGCTAAGTAAGTGCCTGCCTGGCAAGCATGAGGTAGTAAGTTTGATCCCAGGTACCACAAAAACCCCCCAAAAACAACAACAACAACCCCCTCAAACCAAAACAGTGAACTAAATAAACCTTTCCTTCCTTCATTTTGGGTGTCATGTATTTTGTCTCAGCCATCAGAGAAAAGTAACCAAGACACTATGGGTCTTGGCAGTTTCTCGAAATGTTATATTCTCTTGGGGGAGAAAAATAATGATATGTCCCTAAATTTTGAAATGTTTGAGATCATAGGCCCAAAATATATGACTTTTTTCTTTTTTGAGACAGGGTTTCACCACGCATTTCAGGCTGGCTCCGAACTCATCATGTAGCTCAGGCTGGCCTGAAACTCAAAATGATCCTCTAGCCCCAGCCTCCTGAGTGCTGGGATCACAGGCCTGTACCACCACACCTTACCCAAAATATATGATACACAAATTGTTACTCACAAACTACGCAATGTGAATAATAACAGAATAGGGTAGTTTAAGTGCAGGCTTGACTAATCAGAAGTTCAGACTAAGAACTTCTGGGAAGACTAAGGAAGGTTCAGATGGAGAAAATCACAGAAGCATTGTATAAATAGAAAACATTGGAAATAAGAAAATATATTTAATTATTTTAAAGGTGTGTCTGTGTGTGCTTGATGGTGAGTTTGAAAGCCAGATAGAGAAGTTGAACTTTTATCTGTCATTAAGTAACCATTCAAATTTAGAAGTAATTTAAAAGCCTAGCGTGGTGGTACACACCTGTAATCCCAGCACTCCAGAGACTGAGGCGGAAGGATCATTGGAAGTTTGAGACCAGCCTGGGCTACCAAATGACCTCAAGGCCAGCCTGAAGTGCATAGGGAGACCTTGTCTCAAAAAGAAAAAAAAAGAAAGAAACAGAAGTAACTTAATAAAATGTAAGAACTATTAGTTTGGCTGTGTAACTATTAGTGGTCTGTAGATGGGAATATGACTGGGAGACACTCCAAAATAATGGCAACAGTTGGAATTCTGTTAGGAAAAAATTAATACTATTTTCATTTTCTGGTATATCTATGTATTCTTCTGGGCTAATCAGTACGAGTCCTAACATTTTTCAGGGACCACAAGTTATGTAAATTGAGATTGATTATTAAACCTCTCTATGCAGCGATAGATTTAGGTTGTAGGAAAACACTCATTATGAGAAAAGCATATAAAAGTAGATACAGAGCCCTGGAAGGACCACATCAAATGAAGGGGCCAGAAGCTTATCCATAATTAGCCATACAGTAAATTGGGTTTTGTTTGTGCACTTCTTTCTTCATCTGTTATATGTGGATAATAACTAAATGTATATTCTGATTTGCCTGAGGTTTATGCCTGAGATCCTAGGAACATGCAGAGTTTAGCATTTGTTTTGGAGTTTTTATTATTAACTAAATATAAACTACCATTAAACTACCATTAATAGTTGCATTAAAATGAGCCCAGATAGATTTAGTGACTTTTTAAAATTTCTTCCGTGTTAGAGCCACATGTGCAATGAAAAGAGTTCACATTTTAACAGGTGGTTAAATCTGAAATGCATGCAATGATAATCCAGCTTCCTTTCTGACAATGTCTTAATCTTGCATAAGATTTAATTTTGGCACCCAGCATGGTGATGCAAGCCTGTAATGCTAGCCCTTGGGAGGCTTGTGCAGGAGAATCTCTGTGAGTTTGAGGCCAGTTTGGGCTATGTGGTAAGTTTAAGGCCAGTTTGAACTATGGCGAAACCCTGTCTCAAAAAGAAAAAAAAAAAGTTTTGAAATTTTATTTTTGGTATTTGGATTCTACAGTGGAATATTATGACTTTTTGATGGAGGGCCTATTTTTAATTGTTTAATTTTATATTTTGTGTTAGAATGAATTTGAAGACTCCTACAGTTTTATATTGTCTAAATTTGGAGAAAAATTTACAAGAATCAACTTACTTGTTAAATTCTATTATGTAAAAATAAGGAAAAGGTGCTGGAGTTACAGTTCAGTGGCACAGTGCCTGCCTGGCAAGCGCAAAGATCTGAGTTTGATTCCCAGTACAAAAAACAAGAAAAGGATGATACTCTTTAAGTTGTTGGTGAACCTATGGCGTGTATGCTGTAGCAGGTTGTTTGTATCACTGAAAGCACTATTGCTGCTTTAAGTGGTTTGGTGTGGTAAGTACTTATGAAAATATTTCGGCCAAATGAAAGCAGAGTGGAGGGGAAGACTTGCAGGGTAAAGGTTGTTTAATGGGTACAAAGTTACAGTTACACAAGAGTAAAACGTTTTGGCGAGCTATGGAACAGGAAGGGGACAGTGGGTAAAGATAATGTACCGTGTATCTCAGCTAGAAGGAAGCATTTTGAACGTTTTGAGTGGCTTCATTGTAAAGTATAAATGTTTGAGGAGATATATCTTTAACCTGACTTAAAAATATAGCATTCACATATCAAAGTATCACGATAATCCATAAATATGTATAGCTCTTATGTTCTTATGTATCAGCTTTAACAAAAACAAGATGTTTGGCAAAATTTGCTGAGCTCATTATCTGAGCCCTATATGCTGGTACTTCATTATCTGTTGAGAGAGTATTTTCTCAATTAAAAATAATGTAGTTTATGCAGAAGCGTGATTGAAGTTTTGCCTTAAATTTATTAACCAAATGCAATTTTGAATAGGATTGCAGGCAATTTTATGAAGAAAATATGTATCCATATCGAAAGGAGGACTTTTTTTCTGAAAACAACAACATAGTATTAGAGAAAAATGAAGCTTAATTTTGGGGGGAGGTTTGGTACTGGGGATTGAACTCATGACTGTGCACTTGCCAGACAGGTGCTTATGCCATTAAGCTATGTTAGCGGCCTTTAATTGTTTATATTAATGTAAAATAATTTTTCAATTTATGCTCATTGCTTAGCTGTTTGATAATTGGTATAATGAATATGTGTACTTTACTGTCCTGAAGATATATTTATTAGATATATCTGTTTAAAATTTTAACATGTTATAATTAAATTTATTTATTTGTCTTTCTGAGATGGTTTTGCTGTACAGTTCAGACTGAGCTTGAACTACTTTGTAGCCCAGGCTGGCTTTGAACTCCCGATGATCTTCCTGTCTCAGCCTCTGGAGTGCTGGGATTACAGGTGTGCACCACAACACGTGTCTCTTAAATTTATTTTTAAAAATATTCCTATATAGAATATTTTAAAGATTTGACAACAAAAATCAATATTTTGATTCACAAATAAAATTTTAATGTGTGTATATCCATACATATATAATTTTAGTGATACTATTAGCTTTCTTTTTTCTCTCAAGTATCCTATTTGGACAGTAAATGAAGAAACTCTTGATTTCTAGACATAATGACCATTGAATTAATGTTATTTATTATTTATTTTTAGATAGTGATCCTACAGTTATTAGTGCTAAGGTTAACCCAGGTGGTCGAATGGAGTTATTTGGAAGTTTCTTGAGTTTTGGAATGAAGATCCTTTAAACATACGTTTGGTACATAGTAGTCAATAATTGCTAGGTGTTAAAACTATATAATATTATTGCTGAAATTTATAAATATTGCTATCATCATCATTACTATTAAAATATTTTTTTAATAGGAACAAACTAAGGACTTACTAGTTATTTCTTTAACCTTAACTGTGAATTTTGTCTCATTTAATTTTCTACTCTTATTTCTTTAATCTTTTAAAGTATTTGGAAGTCTAAGGAGGTTTTTATGTAAATATGTTTCTTACTAAAACTGAAATCTAACTACTTGTAAGACGAATGTTAGTGTGGAAAATATACATTTTTAAACTATAAAATGCACTGCTAAATTGCATTTAAGTGCTAGTTTATTAAATTTGATGGAAACATGTTCAGTGTTCTGAGACTATTTCTAAATTTTAGAAACACTTTTAGTGGAACTATGAATAAATTCTTTTTCTTCCTGGTTTAATGGCAATATGAACAGCCTGAAATACACTTCTATATTGGAGTGTCATTTACATTTCTAAAATCTCTTCCAATGTATGAGTCAGATTGTTCTGTTTATGATTATAGCCCAGAACTGTGGAATAATATTTTCTTTATGACAATACTGTAACAGTCCTGAGAACCTACTTTAATTAGGCTCTATGATTTCAAGTGTCACATAAATTTCTGTTTCATTTTTAAAATTCTTTTTGTAATTTATACTTCTCTAAAATATTTCCTCATGTATTATAAGAGAAATGCATTTAAAAGACATAACATTCTAACATACATCATTACTATTCCTAACACATCAGGTTGACCTGCTTTAGTTTTTTTTGAAAAGCAATGTAAGTACTTTTTCTGGGCTAATTACTGTCTTGAATCTTAATAAGTCCACCAGCTAGTAATGTTAGGTTTTGCTGTTTTATGTTAATATTAATTTTAAGGTGGCAAAAAGCATTTAATACTGTTTTTAATTTGCTATTCATTGCTCCATGAGCTTTCTTAACACTTTACAATTATGCTTAAGATAGTATTACAAGATCTTAACATTCTGAAACAGTTTCTTTACATATCATTGTGACTCCTTGGAAAATAAACTGATCAGTGTACAAACAAAAAGAAAATTTTTTTTTTATTTTAAAGAGGATGAAACCAAGGAAAATAAAACAAGAAAACCATTCAAAACAAACGAGTGTAAGTGATATAGGACTTCAAAACAATACAAAATCAACAGTAGTACTATAATGGCTCTTGTTGTGGTCAAAATAGCTGCAGGTACCTTCAGACATAGTAAATATCGAACAGAACAGAATGGAACCAATGAAAACAAAACAATGAAAGCAATAAAGGATTTCAAAACAAGACAATAGTAAATCTAAAATAGCTACCATAATATATCTTGCTATCTTTGAAATAGCTGCTCATGCCATCAGATATAGCAAAATCAAACCAAGCAAAACAGAATAAAATCCAGCCCAACAAAACAATGAAAGTGATACAGGACTTCAAAACAAAATAATAGGGAATTAATAGTGGCTACCACCTTCAGAAGGAGATCACCCCTCGATGCCACACTGCGTGCCATTATCCTCTGAATAGACAATCAGATTGCTGGCCCTAGACCTGCTGGGCCAGTGAAACACCAAAACACCACAAGCATCCAATTGCATTTCACCTCAACAGCCATCTTTGCAGCCTGTGTTTCTCCAGGTCAGCCAGTTGCTTATGGGGTGGAGGTTTGGCTCTTCTCCTTTGCCAGCCCGTGCCCTGGAAGGGCCTGGGGTCTGGCTGTCATTTCCACCCACTGGTGGTAGACTATCCGTGGTACTAGTCTGCAGGGAGGGCTTCTTGGTGAAACTTTGTTCTTTCCCCCTGCAGTCTGCAAATGGGGCTGACCCACGGGGTAAGGCTGGGGTCTGGCTGCCCTCCCACCCCCCCGCAATTTTTTTTTACAGGAAGAATTTAAGATGGATAATGTAAGGATACTATAATATAAGTATGATACCCATAATGCTTAATTTGTACATGGTTTCATCAACTCCTTTATAATACCTCATTCACAGGTTAATGTTTCTTTGACAGCCTTAGTGTTTCTATGTCTTTTTTTCTTATTTAATCAGCATTTCTTTAGCATTTCCTTTTAAAGCTTATTAGAAAGAATAGCAAGGGGTAGGAACTCCTGATGAATTTTTGTAGTCACCATGGTTTTCCTCTCCTGTTTCTTGTTTCTTTTCTTTCTCCTCCCTTCTCTTTCTCCTTTCCCTCCCTTAATTCCTTTACATTTCTCTCATTTTTTTCTTATCAAAAAATAAGGTAATGAATATCTTTATTCTTTCTACTACAGTGAGTAACTTGTAGTGTTCCATGAATAACAAGTATGAATGAACAAGTATGGCCTATTGATTTTCTTTTAAATATGTAGGTATAATGGCAGTTCATTCAAGCTTTCATTGAATGAGATGGTTGCAATATATTTCTTTAACAATCTATATTCTAGATTTAACATAGTAGTTACTGTTAAAAGATGAATCTCAGTTGGCAATACAGCTCAGTGGCATAAGTACCTGCCTGACAAGCACAAGGTCCTGAGTTCCATTCCTGGTACCAGGAAAAAAAAAAAAAAGAGGATGAACCTTATTCCACCCTCTGTCTCACCTCTGAGTCTCCAGTAATTCATATTTTAAGGCAAAAATTAGAGTGACACTGATAAAAGTTATTTTTTAAAGCATATATAAATATCATGAATAAATGAACATTTAAATGGTATTTTGAATATATTGAAAGTTTTGAATGTAAAAATACAGTGGTAAAAATTCCCCTATTGTGGAGGAAAGTGCTGTAGAATCTCTAAGTGTCCTAGATAATGGAGTATCAGCCTGGACAAAATTGATTTATGTATAAATGAAGACATACTTAGACTTGAACTTGTTCCCCATTGTACTGAGCTATGTAACGTGGAACTAATTATGCAGTAAAAAATAATAGAGGATAAATTCATCTCTAAAATGTGACCTAGTGTGTAATAAATTAAGTCAATATAATTTCCTTCCATCTTCATTTGTTAAGTTGGAATGGCAGCAGTGTATTTATGATGCAGTATAGATCAGAAGATGAAGGATCAATAAATGCAAAGTGAACAATTAAGACAAAGCTAATAGAAAGTTCATTAAATGAGAAATTTAATAAGCAAAGGAGTGGAAATATTCAGTGTCTGTCATTCATGATGTTTATGAGAATCATTAGTAATAATGAACATCTTCGCATATTCTCTGTTGACATACTAGAGGGGCAGTATAAAGAGTTTGATTAAAAATTTCCAAATAAGACTTTCTGGATTTGAGTCTTGCTAGTGTCACTTATTAGCAGTGAGACCTTGGACAAAATACTTAATGTCTCATCAATAAATTGGATTCAGAAATAGAACCTAACTTAGTTGTTGTGAAGATTTAATGAGTTTTTACATGTACAATGAGTTTATATATGTACAATGTCTGAATGTACAGTGCAAGATACGTAGTACTCAGCAGTTATTTTGACATTGTGTAATCTCATACAATTAAGATACATTTTATCATTTTATGGTTCTTACATATTGAATTTGATACTATTTTCATATCTGAAAGATAAGTAGAACGTTTTATAGCACTCCATATTTTTTGTAATTTATATTTTAAAGAATAAAACCAAGCACAATGAAACAGAATAAAGCCCATCAAAACAAAACTGACATAGGACTTCAAAACAAGATAATAGGAAATCAACAATGGTTACCATAATGCCTCTCGTTGTCTTCAAGATAGCTGCCCATACCTTCAGACAAAGTAAAGTCAAGCAAAACAGAATAGATAGAACCAATAAAACAATGTAATGTAGGAGTTTGAAACAAGATAATAGTAAACCCAAAATGGCTGCCATAATGTATCTTGTTATATTTGAAATAGCTGCCCATGCCATTGGATATAATAAAATCAAACAAGACAAAACAGAATAAAACTCAACCAAATAAAACAGTGAAAATGATACAGGACTTCAAAACAAGAAAATAGGGAGTTTGACAATGACTACCACCTTCAGGAGATCCCCCATAGATGCTACATTGCGTATTGTTATCCTCTAAATAGTTGATCCGACTACTGGCTTTAGACCTGCAAAGTCAGTGAAACACTAAACACTACAAGCATTAAGTTATATTTTACCTCAATAGCTATCCTCTCAGCCTGTGTTTTTCCAGATCAGCCAGTTGCTTACACAAGGGTAGGGTGAAAAGATTGGCTCTTCTTGTCTCCCTGTCCGTGCCCTGGAAGGGGCTGGTGTCTGATTCTCCTACCTGCAGTTTGTGCGTGGTGCCGGCTCACAGGAGGGGCTTAGCTTCTTGTTGGTTTCTTGTCCTTCCCCCATTCCACAGATGGCACAGACTCCCAGTGGCCTGTGCATGGTGCACTAGCACTCCCTTATTATTGGTTGAGTGACCATTTTATAAGTGTTAAATATTGCGCTGTTATTTTGGCACAAGGGTCATCCACAATGACTAGATTTTTTTTTAAGAAGGTGCTGTGTTCTGAATATTTATGTCTTCCTCCTCCAGTCATATGTTGGAATACTTACAGGAGTGATGGCTTTTGGAGGTGGGACCTTTGTAGGTGATTAGATCATAAGAGCAAAAACCTTCATGATCGAGATTAGTACCTTTGGAAATAGCCCAGGGAGAGTGCTCATCCTTTTACCATGTGAAGACACAATGAGAATACATTGTGAAGGCATGTTCTATGAACCAGAAAATGGATTCTCATCAGACACTTGATCTTGTTAGCACCTTGATTGTGGTTTTCACAGCCTCCAGAACTGTGGATAATACATTTCTGTTGTTCATCAGTACGTGGACAGAAAACTGTGATACCTTTTCTTACTAATCGTAAAGGTCACAGCTAAATAAGCTTCATATTTCTTTAGATTCTAAATAGATTTTTGTCTGCTGTTTTTTCCCTTTTGGTTTGAGTAGAATTTTGAAATACAAAGAAAATGAAAGTGTTATCTAAGAATGTTGCTGTCAGTTGAGACCATCTCAGTGATATATCCTTTTCAACGCACTAATTTCTCTTTATCTTAGTTTTATAATTGAGATTTTTGTGCTACATTATTCACTTTAAGTAGATCTTGGATTTCCTAAGAAAATTGGGATTAAGGCCCTTGTAAAAGAGAAAGCTAGCTCACCTCTTTTACCATGTGAATACACAATGAGAAACATCATCTGTGAACCAGAAGATGGGCCCTGACCAGGCTTCACATCTTCTAGTAGGTTAATCTTAAACTTCACAGCTTCCTAAGAATATTTTCAGTTTCTTCGCAGGAAATTATACAGTGACCAGTACAGGTTTAGATTTTAATTTTAAATCTTCAATTCAACTAAAATGGAGTCATCTATTTTACCGAATCCATAATCTTTATATGTCTTGTCTTTGCTCCCTTTTTAGGACTAGGGTTCTGATCAAACAGGAAAAAAGAAAGCAAAAGGTAAAGAAAATTTTTTGTGTTAGCCTTATACAAATGTTGTTTTTCTGAAATATTTTTCCATCATTAATAAATTTACCTAAGTAGAACTGAAATATTTTCTCCCAACCATTTTTGCTCAGGCTGACTTCAAAATAATTGTTAATTTTTGCAGTCTTTCTAGTTCTAAGGTATATCATAAATCTGGCCATATGTCACTACCCATAGTGTTAACACTGTAATTCAAATCCTCTTTAAATTACAGAGTACTGTCGTGGCAGTATGGTCTAAGTTCTACTTCCATTTATCTTGTGTTACTACATTGACTATATTATATAGCAAATTTGAGCATGCATATACTTACAACAGAAGTATGTGTGTAAGAGAAACACACATGTGTGTTTGGAGAAATGTACAAGACTGAGTCACTTATTTCTAAATAGTAAAAAGAAGAGAAAGAAGACATGCACTGAGAGAGAAGAAGAATGGAACAGCTTGAGCTTTCACTGGTCGTAGCTTTGTTAAATTTTGACATACCCAAATAATGGTATAGCAGTGCAAATGTGTCAGCTGTGTGTAATTGGTATAGATCCATCTCCAGTATGTAATATTAAGCAAAAGAAGCAACTCAAAGAAGAATCCATGCAGTAATATTCCTTTTAGAAAAAGTTCTGAAACAGGAAGACAAACAAGAAACCAAAGCCCAGTGTATCAATATGACTAAAAGTAGTAAAATTTAAAGAAAAGCAAGTGACAGTTATGATAGGTAGCCTCTTTGGATCCTCTCTCTTTCCAATTTTCACTTTCAATTGACATCTCAGCCTGCAGCACCACACAGCTCTTGATCCTGTCTATAGTGAACTTTATGTTGTTGTATTGAAAGAATACCTTTCAGTCCAGCATTTTATTTTATTCTATTTTATTTTATTATTATTATTATTATTATTTTTTTTTTTTTTGTATTTTTTGAGAAAGGGTCTTGTTACGCAGTTTAGGCTGGCCATGTGCTCACTTTGTAGCCCAGACTGGTCTCGAATTTGCAACAATCCTCTAGACTTATCCTCCCAAGTGCTGGGATTACAGGTGTGTGCCACCACGCCTGGCCAGTCCAGCATTTTAATATATCCTCACAACACAGTCTGCTGTTGCACCTTTCATGTCGAAATATATTCCTCCTGTGTTTTCTTTGACATGTTCTCTAGGTTTTTTCTCTTTGTTTATATTTTCAAATTGTTTCCTTAATTGTTTGTACCAAGTGAGACTTGACAGAAAAATTGAGCCTCGTTTTGTCACGTGCCTTTTGTGCTATGAACACAGATTCCAGCTGAGCATGATTTTCTGCAGTGAGGGATACTGTTTTGCAGTGTGTCCTTGTTCTTGGAACTATTTCTACCCTCTTTGGCTAACTGACTCATCTCTTCTTAGAAACTTTCCTTGTCTCTGTATCTTCTCCCTACTCATTCTTTCCCAGAACCATAATTTACATACCCTTTCTAAGTGTTTTGTACCCTCTCTTATCACACTCAGTTGTAATTGTGTTGTTTTATGATTTCGTCCATCACAAAATACAGTGTCTTAAGAAGTAACATCTTAATTCCAAAATAACATCAACTAAAGATCTAACATTGACTTAGTGATCCTAAAGTCCTACAGGTTATTTCATTGCTGGACCAGTGTGATCTTTTAAAGACATTTTTAGTCGAATTTAGGGTTGTAAACCACATGAAACATGAATGTATGTTTCTATGATTTTGTGTAACAGGATATTTGCTTTTTTGGTTGACACCTGGCAAGTCTCTTGCAGCTTTACAAGTGTTTTAATGATTTTAAAAATTGATTGTAATTGACGATATTCCAAGATGTTAATGTGAAAAACCCTTAACCTTTTAAAAATACAATAATGTGACCACTTTCAAATGTAACTATTTACATTAAAATTTTTGCCAGCTTGGAATTTTCTTACTTTTGACAATTCACATTTATAAACAAGCTTAGGGAGCTGTATTATGAATTACTTAGTGAAAGAGAACATTTTTAAGAAAATTTATTACCATGTCTAATACATAAAAATTGCTAAAAAATAAATATTAAATAAATGCTTTTGAACTTGATAGATTAAGGAAATAATTAGAAAAAAGATAACAAAGATAAGGAAGAATAGTTATGGTTCCAACAGCCAAGAAAATAAAAACGGCATGAAGCTTGATAATTATTTGCAGGTTAGGTTTAAAAAAACCAGTGAACATGTAGGAGTCACAGTGGGATAGGAAGGAGTTAAGTGTTCTTTAGATCAGTGCTTGCAGACCTGTTTTTCCTTCTTACTTCAGTTGACTTTTAATGGGACTTAGCTGTATCTTTTTAAGACCTTTCATGTTTGCAGGGTAGCATACTCTGTAGGAAAACAAGTTTTTTGCTTGTCAGATTACCAGTCTTATCAATGTTTTTTTCTATGTACAGATAATTTCTAACTTTGACATCTGGGAATATCTTCTTAAGGTTCCAATTTAAAAGTTACAATAATAAGAGAAAGATTATAAAACACTATAAAACTTAGAATCTTTAGGCAAGCTTCAAGTTTGACATAATTGACTTTAATGTGTGTGTAATTATATAAAGGTGATATCACAAAAATATAAAAATAATAATGGTTTAATAGCATTAGTGCTTTTTAATTTATGATTTTATCCTAAACCTGGTACATTAAACTTTTTAAATGTATTTTAGGAATACTTTGAAAGGAATAAGTTAAAATCAAAAATGAAATTACTGGGAGTTTTGTCTCCTGTCAAAAATTCCACTGTCAGTTTAGACCTTCTCAACCTGTATATAGTAAATCAGATATCTTGTAAGAAGAAAGCACCTGGTAAGTCTTTCCAATACCATTTTGTTTTGATGTTGATGTGATTATAATAACATTTAACTTTCTGTTTAGTTTGGATTTTAGAATTCAAAGCATGTAGAAAATTTATTTTAAAACTTGGTTGTGTTCTTCAATTAGAACCTTAATATTTGCTTATAATTTGTTACTTAGTCCATTTGTCTTTGTTTTCAGATTATATATGTGTTCTTTATTAGGTACTAATTTACCCTGCTGGCGCATCAGTTATTGTATCACTTTAGGCAGAAAGTTACAAATGTATTTACTCATTTGTATATTTGCTGTTCAAGTAAAAGGAAAGATGATGATATAATGGGCCTCAGAGGCAACTTGAATCAGGGACTTGAATACTACTAAGTTTTTTTCTTTCCTGTAAGCTATTAGGTTGCTTGTTTCAAATTTATCATTGAGGCTCAAAATATGCCTTTAAGAAGTTAATACTGCTAACTTCTCCTAGTTTTACAACCAGAGAAGGAGTTATTTCTTTGTTTCCAAATTTTTAATTCTCATGCCCAAGGCCCTAGTAGTGGAACTATTTAATTTAAAACCTGAGGGTTGGGTTCTGTTACTGGTTCATCATTCATCAAATGACTACCCCTAAGCCAGTTGTTTTGCCCAGAAAGAGAATGTCATAAAGGAAGATAGAAAGTCTGCATTAGGGCCAGGGATACAGCTCAGCAGCACAGTGCTTGCCTGGCAAGCCCAAGGTTCTGAGTTCGATTCCTGGTACCAGAAAAAGTCTGCATTAGAAATATATTATGGGAGTGAGTATAAAAAACATTTCTCAGAAAAGATGAATAGGTAAAAGTGCTGAACAGACAAAGCTATTTGTCTTCTGTAAAGATAAACAAGTCTCCACTGTTTGTAGTTTAAAGTCTAATGAGGAAGATACAAAGCTAGTCAAGAATAATAAAGTATGCAAAGTGCTATAATAGGGAAAGTATATAGCATGCTGAAAATATATGGCAGAACATCCTGCAACAGAAGGGTTAACTAGGACTAAATCGGTAGGGCCCAATTCTTGAAGGGTATGTAAGATTAAGAAATATTTTTAATTATGTAATAGTTAATACTGTAATGACTTTATCTAGCATATCTAGAAAGTTCTAGTAAAATTTCTTAGAATTCATATTTACTTAATAAATGTGATATTTCAAACAATGCTTTAAAATTTTTATCTTTAAATTATAATTTAACATTTTTTCACTGTAGAAACTGTAAAGAAACCAATTCATGTGAATATGAATAGAGACATAAAAATGCCTCTAAGACAGTATGAGTTAGAACTTCCAATGTCACCTCATTGTATGCCTTCTAAACTCTGCCTTGATGATACAGAAAACAAGTAAGTTTTAGCTGGTGTTTTATTACTAAGTGTTTACATTAGTTGTTAATACTTTTATTCATTGTAAAATGTGCAAGGTGCTTACCTTCTAGCTCCAGTTTTTATTTGCCTAATGATATTATAAAACTATTAGGACCTTTATTAAATGACTTACATGTTTTGTACACATTTTTATCATAAAAATGTTTATTTAATTCTTGTAAAACTCAGTAATGTTATGACCTCGAAATGATTTACTTATAATTTTGTAGGTTTCATATGCTTATGTAGAACACTGTGAGTTTTAAATACATAAAAACTTTATTGCTTTTTATATTTCTCACCTTAAAATGTTCTTTTCAGTAGTATTCACTGTCAAAAAGTAGGTAACAAGGAAGGATGTGGCCCTGTTCAGGTAAGACTTTAAAACATTTTTTTCATAAGATGTTTTAACAATTGTGACATTCCACTGAATAAATTTTTGAATTTTGGGGAAAATTATCCTTTAAAAATTTATACTCTTTTAAATGATTATTAAAAAGCTTTCCAATGTAGAAAACCCATACCTTAAGGATATTTTAATTGACAGCTTATGAGAATCCTTTCAGGAAATGTGACTAGTCCTAAATGTATGTAACATTTGATTCTCCTTGTTGTTAGTGAAGAGTTGTAGAAGGCAATTCACTTAGGGGATCTTTTTTAAAAAATTCACATGTTTATTGAACGATTTATTTCTTTAACATTATTTTATATCAAATTATGATATTCAGTCCTCACTTTTATCTCAAGATGATTTTTCTTCAAAATATAACAAGTATTTCTTAGTAATCAAAGTTTAACTAACTTGAATAGTGGATTGTTATTAAAGCTTGAAAGTTTGTTTAATGTTTAATTCCATATTATTAGCTCTTTTTTCCCTTTGAATTGCCAGAATGATAATAGCAGTGACACTTTGAGAATCCTATACTCTGACATGTAAGTTAATGATATTTAGAGTTCCTGTCAACAGAGAGCAGCAGATAGGAATGAAACTTGTGGGTAGACAGGAGCAGAAGGTAGAAAGACCTTAGAGAGAACTTAGTTGATGACCACTTTCATTTAGTGAATCCTGTCACAGGCTTGCCTTTCCTTAGGACTTTTTCTTCTGTAACCTATGCCCTTACCACTTATTTTAGTTTTATTATTTTTTAAGTTTATTGGTACATTTTAGGTATACATAATGATCATACTCATCATAAGAAATTTGTACCTGTACATGATATATTTTAATTCTTTTTTTCCTGTTCCCTTAACCCTCCATTCAACTCCTCTTCCCCACCTTATTTAGAAAAATGTTGTTTCCATTTTTTTGTCTCTTTTTTCTGCCCTCTTTACTTTGTATTTTTAAAAATGATTTTATGTTTTTTTCCCCATAGTCATCACAAATTATGGACTCATATAGTATGTTTGAACCTCGGTTCAGCGGAACAAAGAACTGCAGTTTTACTCCACCATCCTTTTCAACAGAATTATCTTCTGATAGACATATTCCAAAACAAAATTTCACTCCCAGAATAGTGCCTAGTCCTCTGAAGGTTGCATTTGAAAAAAAGCAAAATGATCAGGTATGTTTGAATTATTAGTTTTTAGCATTTTACATCAGTATATTTGCATAAAACATTTTTTCTCTTTTTATAGATTTAACAATCATAGATTACAAATTGATATAACCAAGTTAGATAAATTAAGAATATAATTCATCTTTAGTCAAAAGATTTTCTGTATTACAGAAGTTTATGAATCCAAAAATAAGAATGTTCTGTAAAAATCTTAGAAATCATAATTCTTTTAGAAAATTATTAATACAAAGTTGAAAATAGTTCAGTATACTATATACTAGTTATGTTTATAATCACTATAAATGACTGATGATATCATGTTGACTCAATATACATGCATTTTTTAAAAATTTAAATTTCTAGATTTAAAATTTTTAAATTCTAAAGTATCTCTAGAATATACATAGAGCCAGGCATGCTGGCACACACCTGTAATACCAGCATTCAGGAGGCTGAGGCAGGAGGATCGACATGAATTCGAAGCCAGCTTGGGCTACACAGTGAATTCAAACCAGCCTGCACTTCAAACTGCAACCCTGTCTCAAAATATGGAAAAAACAAAACAGAATATACATAGAAATGATCAACTACATAGATATTATTTAAAAATAAAAATATTAAGTTATTGTGTAATGATACTGGCAATGAAAAAGTTATATAAATATGTCTTGTTAAAAATTAGTGTCATTTGTGGTAATGCACACCTGAAATCCCAACACTTGGGAGGCTGAGGCAAAAGGGTCACTGAGAGTTCAAGGCCAGCCTCAACTGTGTAGTGAAACCCTGTCTCTAAAAGATAACCAAAAAAAATTAGACTTTAAGAACAAATTAGTTTTAATTTCTCTTATTTTTAGCATTATCACTTTTATGCCATATTGACCTATATTATTTATAAATAAATCGGAAATGTGTAGTCATGAAATATTACATATACTATGTTAAAAATATATGGAGTAAAATATATATTTCAATTTTATATAAGTTTTTATAAAAGTATGTTTTACTGTTTCTTGGAGAAGAGAAAATTAGTGTTGAGTTTTTGTGATATGTTAGCCTTATTAAAGGATCCAGAAATTTTTGAATGATATAATGAAAGACAATCATTTACTCATTTACTTTTGAGACAAAACCTTGCATTCCAGATCATATTCTGATTCATCCTTTTGTTTTACTGTGTGATTGCTCCTGTAAAAATCTCCTCTAGCCTATACATTGTATGCACTGCAGGTTAGTGATAAACTCTGGACAGGTAAAATACCTTATGCCTAATAAGACAGAAGACTGAAAAGAGTGGCTGATTCCCTTCTTCAAATCAAGATGTCACATCTGAAGTATCAGTGAAGTATTTAATAGCTTACTTGGAGAGATTTCTAGAGCAGTTAGAATTAAAATATTATATTCACTTTTCTCTTATTTTTCTGTCTAGGGAACTGAAACTAGAACATGCTAGTCAAGTACTGTTTCACCACCGAACTCCTCCCCTCCTCTCCTCCAGTTTGTTAGTGTGTTCATATGTCACTTCCAGGTTGACTTGGTCTCTGTAGCTCTGTCACGGTCTCTTTCTGAGACTGAGATACATGAGTGAGATGATACTTAGTATCAGCTGTCCCTGACTTATGCCCATTTTAAAATTTTTTCCACTAGAGACATCCATTTAGTGCCTTTACCTTTCCTTCATTCCCTTCTCCTTTTTTTTCCTGAGACGTCTCACTGTTGCCTAGCCTGGTCTCAAACGTTGACACAAGTGATCCTCAGCCTCAGCCTCTCTGGTGTGTGTGCTGGGATTGCAGTTCTGCACAAGTGTACCCACCTTGACTCTGCTCTTTTTTCTGACTGTATAAATGATTGCTTTGGATTTCTCATTTATGTTTTATGGGCTATAATTATGTGAAATATGCTATACGTATACATTATTATTAAATTAATGTTGAGGTAGTTTAGTAAGTTATGTTTATGTATTATCTTCCACATAAAAAGTGGATTCTCCTCTGGTTTCCGTTGTAGTCTTCACCTATTTTTCACTGAGTGATATTGATATTCAGAAAAGTAATGCAGTGGTCTAAAATTAGTAAATGGAAGAACTAAGATAATTACAGCAATTTCCTTGAAACAGACTATTGTTTTCTGTCAGAAAATTTAACTCATGATCATAGTGTTTTTTGTTTTGTTTTTGTAACCTTTTTTGAACTGAGGAAATTGTTCATTATATTTTCTGTTATTTTAACAATCATTCAAATACTGACAATAATTTCATTCTTAGAAAAGTATTATGTTTTCAATAGGACTAAAATTTCTTTTGCAATAAAAATGCACTCTTAAGTGATATTTTGATAATTTAAATTGTATGTATGTATATTTACTATTTTGACATTTCCTTCCATTTTTTTCAGCTTTATAATGTTAACTGTTCTGATTCCTTGGTTTCCAAATTAAGTGAATGTCAAAATGTTTTCAGTTCATCAAATGAAGCAGCAAAATGTGGAACACTATTTGAACAATTAAACAAGTAAGGATGCTGAGGGAAATAAAGAAGTGTAGTATTCTGTACTCTCAATTAATTTGATTTTATGGGTCACAAATATTTGTCATTAGACATAAACAGACCAACTAATATTTTTATAAAAATCACTTATAAAAGTCAAATGTATCATTAAGTAGTTTTTGTTTTTTACATTTATTTTTAAGACATCAATTGTACATATTAATGGGATTCATTGTGATGGTTCTGTGCATGCATATTGCTGATCAAATCTAATCTTCCTTTTTTCACCGTTTCCAGTCTACTAGTCAGTATTCTTTTTTTTTTTTTACTGCTCAGTATTCTACTTTTCACTTTTATTAACTTTCACATATGGGAGTCATGTGGTTCTTGTGTTTCAGTGTCTGGCTTTTTTCATTTAACCTAATGTTCTTCAGTTTGATATACTCTGCTACAAATGACAAGATTTCATTCTTGATGGCTGAACAATAACTCAGTGTACATAGGTACCACATTTTCCTCATGTTTATCTTAGCCACTGTGAATAGTGCTGCAGTAAACATGGACTTGCAGATGTCTCTTTGATGTGCTGATTTCATTTCTGTACTGGATAGCTGATCATATGGCAGGTCTACACTTAGGAGTTTTTTGTTTGCTTTTGAGAAACCTCTATACAGTTCTTCATAATGGCCATAGTAATAGTCAATAGACACTATTTTAATATTCTTGCCATCATTTGTTATTTTTTGATAATAACCAGAAACTGGGGTAACATACTATCTCATTATAGTTTTGCTTTGCATTTGCCTAATGACTAATGATAGTGAGCATTTTTTCACATTTGTTTTGCCATTTCTGCTTTTCCTTTTGAGAAGAGCCTGGTCAGATCATTTAAACATTATTTAATTAGATTAATTTTTTGTCAGATTTTTAGAGTTCCTTATATATTGCGGATATTAGTAACCCTTTATCAGATGGATAGTTTGCACATATTTTCCCATTCTTTGGTTGTTTCTTGTCTTGTTTCCTTGGCTGCACAGAAGCTTTTTAGTTTGCTATAAAGCCACTTGTTACTATATGATTATATTTCCTGTGTTTCTAGGGTCTTATTCAGAAAATCATTGCTTATTGGGTTACTCTGATATCTTGGAATATTTCCCCTGTGTTTTCTTCTAATAATTTCAGAGTTTCATATAATGTATGAAGGTCTTTGATTCACTTAAATTAATTTTTGTACAGAGTGAGACATGCCAGTCATTTCAGTTTTCTGCATGTAAACATATAATTTTCCTAGCACCATTTATTGAAGAGGCTTTTCTTGCTCCAAAATATATTTTTGCTCCTTTTGGGGAAGTTTGTTGGATGTAAGTGAATTCATTCATGTTTGGGATCTCTGTTATGTCCAGTTGGGCTCTGTTTCTGTTTTTATATTAATTACATGTTTGATTACTATGGCTATATAGTATATTTTGAAATCAGATATTGTGATGACTTTGCTCAAGATTACTTTGACAATTTGGGATCTTTTGTGCTTCCATTATGAGTTTTAGGGTTTTTTCTAATTCTTAAAGAATGTCATTTGTATTTTGATGGAAATTACATTGAATCTTTGATAATTTTGTGTAATATGGACATTTTAACAGTATTAATATTTCTAATCTAAGAATATGGAAGAACTTTCTGAGTCTTCTGTTTCATCAGTGTTTTGTAATTTTTATTGTAGAGGTTTTTTTCCTTCTTACATTTATTCCTAGGGATTTTATTATCTATTTTTGGTAATGAATAGGGATTCTTTCTTTCTTTGCAGATTTATTATTGGTTTATAGAGAGCCTACTTATTTTTATGTTGGTTTTTGTATACTTCTATAAGTTTATCAGTTCTAATAGTCTTTTAATGAAGTCTTTAGGTTTTACTATATGTAGAATTATAACAAATACAAACAAGGATAATTATACTTCTTTCCTTCCTGTTCATATGCCTTTTATTACTTTCTTTGTCAATTTTTCTAGCCAAAACTTCTTATATGATTTTGGATAAGAGAGATGAGAGTGGGCGTCCTTATTTTGTTCCATTTCAGAGGAAACTCAGATTTTTAATGTCTTCATGGTTCAGTTTTGGTAGATCATACCTAGAAATTTGCCCATATCCTCTGGTTTTCCAGTTTGTGAGTCTATTATTTTTCATGATACTCCCTAATGATCTTTTGTAATTCTGTGGCATCAGTTGTATGGCTTCCTTTTCCAACTCTGATTTCATTTATTTGGGTCTTCTGTCTTATTTTCTCAGTTTATCTATAGGTTTATCAATTTTTCAGTGCATGGTGGTGCATGTTTGTAATCCCAGCATTCGGGAGGCTACAGCTGGAGGATTGCCAAAAGTTTGAGGCTAGCCTGGGTTACAAAGTGAGTTCAAGGCCATCCTGAACTATACAGCAAGAGCCTGTCTCAAAAAGACCAAAAGAAAGAAAAATCAATTTTGTTAATCTTCTCAACAAAATAATTCTTTTTCATTCATCTTTTGTACTGCTAGTCTGTATTCATTTCTTCTTTGAACTTTAGAATTAATTTCATTCTGTTGATTTGTGTTTGGTTTATTATTTTGTAAGTCTTTGGGATGCATTATTAGGGTGTTTATTTGAAATTTGCCCTTTTTTTCAGCTGTAGCACTTATTGCTTTTAATACTGTTTTTTTAATTTATTAAAACATTTACTAGTATATGTTTATGCTACTTAGTGATTACATTCATCTTTGGAGATTGACACATACACATACTACATCTTTATCATTTTTACTCCCTAACCTCTGGCCTTCCCTTCTGCCTTCTTCTCCAGATCATCTTACCATATCTACAGAGTGTACCTCCATCAAAATAGCTGTTTTAGTTTGGTCTTTTGGTGGATTGGTAACTCTGGACAACTTGTAAAACCAGCTGAACTGAGTCAGTGTGGTACCTGGTGTGGATGGACCTCCTGAGGCTTGTTGCCGAGCTAGAAAGGAGAACTGGAGAGGAAGAGTTTTGCATTGTGGGTTCTCCATAGTGTTTTTGGTTGTCCTGAAGGAGCTTGTTGAGCTTCTTTCCTGATGGGAATTTGACTGTTCTCATCATCAGAGGAGCTCGGGACCTTGTTGTCACTGAGAATGGCTGCAGTTCATCTTGGGGGAGCTCTGGTTCTTACTTTAAGTGTTGCTTCCTGGCTCCAGTGCAGAACCCTCAATCTACTGGCACAGATCCTTCATCCTGCTGGCATAGACTTTCCAGCTTTCTCCACTGACCTTTGGACCTTTGCAATGCAGATCCATGAAACAGACTTATATGAGTCATTGTCATGGGTTCTAGGCCTCCAGTTGGACTTCTGGGGGCATTGTCATGGACTCTGGGTCTTCAGCTGAACTCATGCAGGATATTGCCCGGGATCCAGGCCCTTAGCTGGATTCCTTGGGTGTGTGTGTGGACAGATTTCCTGCACTCTTTCTTTTATATTTAACTTTTGGGTGACTATTATAAAATAATAGTATAAATTGTGTGTCCTATGTGTATTGTTTTCCGTGCAATCCCTGACTACAACAGTCTTTAAGTTATTTATATTTTGGGTCTGTTATATTAGAGAAATCATGTGATATTTAACCTTCTGTCATTTATTTCACATAATATTATGGCATGAAGATCTATCCATTACCTTACTTAATTTATCGTTCTTTATGGCTGAGTAGTACTCTACCTTTTGTTTATCTGTTCTTCTGTTGATAAGCATAGAGGGCACTTCCATGGTTTAGCTTATGTGAGTTTTGCCTCCAAATATGTAGGTACACAAGAAAGGAATAGATGTTTCAAATGGAATTTTTAGTTTTATGAAGAATCTCCTGCTGATTTCCATAGTAGTCATACTAGTTTACGATCCCACTAAGTGTCAAAGGGTTTTCTCTTCCCCACAACATCACCCTCACTTGCTTTTTGAGTCCTTAATAACAGCCATTTTTACTGAAGAAAGGTAGAATCTCTGTATTGTTTTGATTTGCATTTTTCTAATGGCCAAAGACTCTGAACATGTCTTCACATATTGGCTCTTCATATTTATTCAAAGGAATGTTTTATTCATTTCAAATAGCCCATTTTTTAAAATCAGGTACTTTATTTGAGGAGGGTTCTAATTCTTTTGAGTTTTTTTTCTCTGCCCAAGGAGTAGCTGATAAAAATATTTTTTTCATTCTGTAGGTTGTCTCTTCATTCTGTTAATTGTTTCCTTTGCTGTGTAGAAGATTTTTAATTTGATATAATCCGTTGATTATTGGTATTATTTCTTGTGCAGTTGGGATTCTGTTCAGGGCAACCTTGCCTATGTCTGTATCTTTAAGAGTTTCATCATTTTTTTTTTCTGGCAGATTCAGTGTTTCTGTGTGTGTGTGTGTGTGTGTGTGTATCTTTGATTCATTTCGATTTGATTTTAGTAAAGAGTGAGATGGGTAAAATTCATTGTTCTTCATATGGATAACCAATTTTCCCAACACCATTTGTTAAAAAGGCTATTGTTTCTTTAATCTATATTACTGTCCCCTCTTTCAAAAATCAAATAATTGAAGTTGCTTCGAGTTATTTACACATCCTTTATTCTATCCCATTGATAAACATGTCTTTTTATCAATATCATGCTATTTTTACTACTGTAGTTTTATAGAGTAATTTGAAATCTGGGATTGTAATGTTTTGCTCTTTTTGCCCAGGATTACTTTGTCTATATTGGGATTCTTCTGTTCCATATAGATAAAAGAACTGTATTTTTCTGCTTCTATAAAAAAGGTGATGGTATTTTTATTTTAATTGCACTAAATTTATATGTAATTTTTGGTAATGTGGCCATTTTCATAGCCTTCTGAAATCTGAGTGGAAGACGTTTTCCACAGTTCTTGCATTCTGCACGTGCCTAAAACTAGCACCATGTGGATGATGCAAAGGTCTGCTGCCAGCTGGAACAATACCCAGGCTTCCTTCTGTTTTGATTGTATAGATTGAGTGCCTGGATTGCTGAACACCACTATGAGCTTAAAGCGGAGGAACAAATTTTCTAGGGCCACCAGTGTGGAACATGGTGCTCTGGGGATTCTCTTCTCAAAGCAAAGTCTTTCACCTTTACAATTTAGCATCTGCAAAGAGTAGTGTCCACTTGGTTGTTGTGATGCTCTCTGGCCACTTTTTTATTGTGCTATTCCTTCCTAGCAACTAAATTTTCCTCTGCTCCTTCTTTGCAAGCCATAACTTTAATGAAGTTTTCTTTCTGACCAAACTGAAAACTTTTAAAATCATTTTGCTGGGCCATTTGTTCTTGATTCTCAAGGTACAGCTGGCTAAAAAGTCATGCCACTGCCTCAACATTACATTGCCTTGAAATTTCTTTTACCAGATCAGTTAGTCTACTGTCCTTAATCTCATTGTCCTGGACATGAGCAAAATGAAGACAAATTTTCTGCCAGAATATAACAAAAGTTTTGGAGCCCAACTGCCAATGCACTCCTTGTTCCCAATTGATTTCCAGCTACCTTGTAATCAGGATTCTGGTCTTCTGAATTCTGACCAGAATATCCATCAGGCTCAGCTCACAGCATTCTAGAGACGCTTCGGAAACTGGCATCTCCAAACCTTTTCAAACTCTTCCTGAAATCTAGTTGCAAAGGCTTCTGAACTACATGATCAGGTAGTCACATCAACAACCCCAAGACTCTTGGTAGCAAAGTCTATCGTAGTTCCTTTTCTTTTTGCTGGGATAATATACCCGACACCCAAAGTTAATGGAAAAAAAGATTTATTTTAGCTCACAGTTCATAACAGTTTTAGTCCATAGGCAGCTGGCTCCAAGGCAGGGGAAGGCATGGCAGAGGAGAAACAGTGCATATAGGGCAGGCAGGAGGCAATGAAGAAGCAACATAGAGCTTCCCTTTCTCTCTTATCTCATTTGGGTTCGAGCTTGTTAGTCATTGCTACCCACTCCTATAGTGGGCCTTCCCATTATCCACACTCAGAATTATCCTAAACCAATCAGTGGGCTTATCTAGTTATTATACAACCTTAATCCATATTTGCACACCTAAATCCTGCTAACTTTGAAATGCCCCATCTATGAGCATACGACGGTTTGAGGGGATATCTAAATATAAATCCTAACAACTCACTATCTGTCATTTCCCAAGCTCTCGCCGCTGAATCTAGGCAATCATTGAGCTACTCTTGATTTTCATAGATTTTCTTACTTTGAGAATTTTTATTCTTTAAAAATAGAACATGCTCATAGCAACAAAAAAGACCTTGCCATATGAAAAATAATGGAAATCCTATAAAGTGAGCTGTCACACCATATTGGAGTGAAACTAGAAACCGATAGCAGAATACATTTAGAATACCATAGCTATTTTTGTTCTCTTTTTTTTCCATTTTATTACGTACTGTATAGACTTGTTTCATATGAGGAAACCCATGCAGTGTTTAATCTTGTATGTCTGATTTGCTTCACTTAACATTAATGTCCTCAGAGTGCATCCATTTTCTTAGAAATTCCTCAACTTTGTCTTTCTTAACTTTCTTTTTTCTTTTTTTCCTTTTTTTAATTTTTGAGACAATGCGTCACTATGGAGTTCAGGCAACCCTTGAACTCACGTGTAGCCCAGGTTAGCCTTGACCTCACAGTGATCCTCCTGCCTCAGCCTCCCAAATTCTATGATCATAGGTGTATACCACCGTGCCCTGCAAATTTGTCTTTCTTTAGGGCAGGGTAGAACTCTATTGTATAAAAATACTACGTTTTCTTTATCCACTCATCTGTATTGATGGGCATATAGACTGTTTGCCAGAGTAACCCATTATGACTTGTACTGCTATAAAATAGATACACATATAGCACAGTGGTATGATGTTTTCACACTTTCGGAATGATGCCAAAAGAGGGGAATAGCTGGTAAAAATGAAATTTTTATTTTTATTTGGTTATTGATTTACTCCCAGCCAACAATGAAGAAGGGTTCCTTAATCCTTATAGCCTTGCAAGCATTTGTTATTGGTTGATTTTTTGTGGTAGCCATTCTTTCTGAAATGAGATGAAATCATTTTTTAAATAATTTTTTAAAGATAGTAAAATCCAATAAAACAAAACAGAATAAAACCAATCAAAACAAAGCAGCAGAATCAGTACAGAACTTCAGAGCAGGATACCAGGAAAACAACAATAGCTGCCATAGTATATCTTGTTATCTTCACAGTAGTTGTCCATTCCATCAGGTATAGCAAAGTCAAACCAAAAACAAAACAGAATAAAGCCAATCAAAACAGAATATTGAATAAAGTAAAACAATGAGAACAAAGCAAAACAGTGAGAACAATATTGGATTTGCAAGACAAAATAGAAAGAAATTCCTCATATTTGCTGTATTGCATACTGTCACCCTACCAAGAGATGCTCAGACCACTGGCCCCAGGCCTGCAAAATCAACCAAGTGATACAAGTATTTAGTTGTTTTGTGTACCTTAGTTGCTCTCAACTCAGCCTGTCCTCTGAACCAGCAGATTGCTTGGCGGGTGGGGTGTGATTCTCAGCCAATGCCAATAGGCTGACAGGAGGTGCTGACTTTTCTCTTCCTGGAAGCAATGTGGCTTGCTTGGCTTATCAGAAAGCCTGGCTGGTTGGCTTCTTGTAGGATCCTCCCAGTCCTAGCATCAAGATGAAATCTTAACATTGTTTTAATTTGCCTTTCTCCAATAGCCAGTAATGCTGAACATTTTTTTCATGTATTTTTTTGGCCTTTTGTGCTGCTGCTTCTGTATTTTTCATTTCATATGCCCATTTTTTCATTTGGTCTTTTAATTTGGAAGGTCTAATTTTTCTGAGTTCCTTATATAGTCTAGATGTAAGTCCTTTGAGGAGTAGCTGGTGAATTTTTTTAATCGATTTTGCTTTTTACTTTGTTGGTGGTTTCCTTTGATATGCAAAAGCTGTAGTTTATTGTGAACCCATGTGTTGATTCTTGGTAATATTTCTTGTGCAACATTCACAAAGTCTTTGCCTATATCTGTCTTTGAGAGTTTAACCTATTTTGTCTTGTAGCAGATGGTTTTTTGTTGCAAAGTCAAGATCTTTGATCCATCTTGATTTTAGTTCAGTGCATGGTGAGAAATGGATCTAAGTTCAGCCTTTGGCACGTGGGTGGCCTTTTCCTAGCATCATTTGGTAGAGGCTGTCTTTGCTCTGGTGAAGAGATCTGGCCCCTTTGTCAAAGATTGCATAGCTGAGTGTGCCTGGAGTTGTGTCTGTATCTTCAGTTCTATTCCACTGATCCATAAGTCTAGTTTATTTGCTAGTATCATGCTGCTTTCATGCCCAGCTTTGTAGGGTAACTTGAGGTCCAGAATGTGATGACCCCTGCCTTGCCCTTGTTCCTAGAATTGCTTTTGCTATGCTGTGTCTCTTCAGATTCTGTATGGAAGTTAGGATTGTTTTCTCTAGTTCTGCAAGAGATGTTATTGGTATTTTTGAATGGGATCACTTAAATCTATATAACAGTTATGGAAGTGTGACCCTTTTGCTTTTTAAATTTTTCCCCTCCAGGAAACAGGGACCATCTTTCTATTTTCTGGTATCCACTCCAGTCTCCTTTGTTTTTGTTATTGAAGTCTTTCACTTTCTTGATTAGGTTAATTCCTAAGTATTTCATTTTTCTTGATGCTATTATGAATGAAAGTTACTGTTTCTCTAATTTCCTTCTCAGTGAGTTTGTTATTGGCATACAGGATTGGTATTGATTTTTAAGTGTCGACTTTATATATCCTAAAACCGTAGTGAATTTGGTCATTAATTCTAAGAGTCTTGGTAGAGTTTTTAGGGTCTTTCATGTGCAAAATCATGTCATCTGCAGATAATGTAGTTGAGCTTCTTTCCATATCAGCTTTCTTTCTTTTGTCTAATTGCTCTAGCTTGTGTTTTGAGAACTACTTTGATCAAAAATTCTGATAGCAGACATCCTTATGTTGTTCCTGATTTTAGAGAAAAAGCTTTCAGCTTTTCTCTGTTGACTATGATGGTGGTCAATGGTTTGTCATAGGGGGCTTTACTCTATTCCTTTTAGTTGCAGGTTTTTTTTTTTTAATCAAGGATTTTGAATTTTGTGAAATGTTTTTTCTTTGTATGGTGAGATGATCATATGATTTTTGTTCTTCTATTTATGTGATGAATTACATTTGTTGATTTGTATCTTCAACCATCCCTGCATCTCTAAAGTTAATCCTACTTGGTCATGATGTATGATCTTCTTGATGTTTTGTTCCATTCTGTTTGCCAATATCTTATTAAGAATTTTTGCATCTTTGATCATTAAAAAGATTGGTTCTATTTTTTTTGGTTGGGTCCTTTTCTGGTTTTGGGATCTGGGTAATACTTGTTTCGAATGACTTGGGAGTAATATTTCCCTTTCCATTTCATTAAAAATTCTTGTAGAATTTGGCAGTAATTGATTTTAACCTGGGCTTTTCTTGGTATTTTTATTTTAGTACCTTTTCAGTTTCATTGACTGATACTGGCTTTTTAAAAATTTTCATATCTTCTTGGTTCAGCTTTGGTAGTTCATACAACTCTGGGAATTTAACCATTTTTAATGAGTTATCCAGTTAGTAGAGTACAGGTTCTCAAAGTAGTTACCAATAATATTCTGGATTTGGGCAGATTCCACTGTGATTTAACCTTTTTCATTTCTGATTCCCTGGATATGAGTAAAGGGTTTCAAAGAACATTCCTTCAATTCTTTGATTCTTTGTTTTTATTATTTTACATTACATTGATTAAATTACATTGATTTCTGCTCTGCTTTTTATAATTCTGTGCTTGCACTAGTTTTACATCTCAGTTGTTTTTATTTTTCTAGAGCCTTGAAGTGCATGATTAGGCAATTTGAATGCATTCTGTTTTTCTAATGTGGGAATTCACTGCTATAAACTTCCCTCTTACAGCTGCTTTCTTTTTTTTTCAAATTTATTTTAAGAGAGAAAGAAAAGAAAATTTAAAAAAGACAAGATAGAAAAAATGAGAAAAAAAGTAGAATACAGAATTTTAAAAAACTAACATCATAAAATCACTAGTTGATACATTACATATTGTCATCTTAACAATAGTTGTTAAAGTTACAAAATCAAAGCATAAAAAGTAGCTACACACTCAAATACTGACAGTACAAATTCTTCTGTTCAATGATCTAACAAAAGCTCAGTAATACGGTCATCTATCTTATACACTATACATACTATTATATCCTTTAGAGCACTTTCTTTCCCTTTCATTTTTACAATATATATTATATCTATTATACTTTTATATCTATTATACTTTTTGGATACCATTATTTTGTCAGTTATTATTTTTTACACTAGAGAGACAATGCAATATTTACTAGTGTGCGTCATTTATTTCACTAATGAGGAGATTCTCAAGTTGCCTCCATTTACCTATAAAGGCCTCAAGATCATCCTTTTTTATAGCTGAATAGTATTCCAGTGTATAAAAATACCACATTTTTTTCATCCATTCTGCAGTTGATGGCATTTTGGTTGTTTCCAAAATTTCGCTATCACAAATTGTGCTTCTGTGAACATGGGTGAACATATATCACTGTGAGATGACCTTTTCAGTTTTTCTGGGAAAATACCCAGGAGGGGAATAGCTGGATTGAATGGAACTTCCAATCCTAGTTTTTTGAGGAATCTCCATACTGATTTCCACAGTGGTTGCACACAGCTGCTTTCATTGTGTCCTATAGGTTCTGGTATTCCTTACTGGAATTATTGTTTAATTGCAGAAACGATCTAATTTCTTCTTTAATTTTTTGTGTGATCTAATGATCATTCAAGAGGGTATCATTCAACTTCCATATGTTTGCATACCTTCTGTGGTGTCTTTTGCCATTGATTTCTAGTCTCACTGCAATATAACCTGAAAACATGCATAGAATAATTTCAGTTCTTTTGCATTTGCTTAAGCATGCTCTGTGGGCTTATAGGTGGTCTATGTTGGAGAAAGTCCCATGTGCTGCTGAGAAGTATGTGCACTCTGGTGATTTTTAGTGGAATGCTAAAAATCCATGAGGTGCATTGGTTTGAAGGTTTGGTTCAGTTCTGATATTTCTTTGATGATTTTCTTGCCTAGTTGAATTTTCCCTTTGCGAGTGGGGTATTGAGAGCTTTCATTACTATTACACTGGTGTTCATATGATGTATCATGTTTATTAGTGTTAGTTTCATGAAGTTGGTTTCACTGGTATTTGGTGCACATATAAATCATGTTGAACTATTTCCTTAACCAGTGTCACGACTTTATCTTTTCTGATCAGTGTTGGTTTGATTTTGTCTGAAATTATGATAGCAGCCCATACTTTCACTGTATCTCTTGTAGAGTCAGCCTCCTTTCTGGGTGTCATAAGACAGGAACCAGGGAGGAAGTGCAGATTGTCCCATCTTTTTTCTACATTATATTCAGTCTCTTCAACTTCCAGGCTGCAACTTTCTCATCAGATTCTTCCTTGTTCCAGGACTTTACTTCTCTCCTTCTCTTCTCAGTTAGGCTATTATTTTCCAGTGCCTGGATTCTGGATCTTGGAGAGGTTAATTTGTGGTTGCTTATTACCACTGTGTCATCTTTATGAAGTCCCTTTTTAAGTTCTTTTCATCATTTTTCGGTCATCTCTAGAAGTAAAAGCATTCAGTCCCCAAATCAGATGCTATATACCTGATTTTTTTTTAAGCAAAAAATCTGTTCTGGTTTCTAGTGCAGTATTTGACTCTGGGATAACACCTATCATTTTGCAACTTTGCCATTTATGTTGCGTTTACTTTGCATTTTAATGTTGTACATTTCTTGGTGGTAATAACTCTAGATTACATACGTTTGTGTTCTTCAGCTCTTAGCAATTGACTCTTCTGTGTTAGGATGCTTAAAAAACCTTGAAAAAACAATTTACATTTACAGTGTATTTTATAACTTATGAAGTCTTTCACATTTATTCTCTCATTTAGAGTAGTAGACATTTCTCTGATATTTATAGTATGTATTATTTCTCTTAAGTTGTGTTTTTAGTACAACAAACTAGCATTTTATTGGTTAAAACAGCAGTGAGAATACAGTGTGTGATCATGAGTTTAACAGCAAGTATCAAATTAAGTTGTTTTATCTCTTTATCCCAAATACATGGCCTTGTACCTGGAACACAGTTGTTCCTGTTAAATATTTAATATATAATTTAAAAACTTAAATTGGAAAGCAGAGTTTTAGGCAGGCACTGTGCCACTGAGCTATATCCAGAGCCTTTGGAAATCAGAGTTTTAGCAGTCTCTGTGTCTCTTTTAAAAATTTCATTGGTACCTCCAACCTCTGGAACAATCCAATCACAGGTAAGTTTGTAGGTACTGGTTGTAAAATTTTAAACATTCTCTACCCCTAGTTATTTTATTATGACTTTGAGTCTTGACACAAGTTGAACTATCGTTATCGTATCTAGAATTATCTTTTCTGCATTAGAAATGAGTTTACGAGTTATCTAATATATCTGATTCTCATCTAATTCACCTTATTTCTTGACTTTATTACTTATGTACCCGTTTGTATCCATATGTCTCTTCTTTGTGAAACTTATAGCTGTTTTTATCTCCTTGTTAAGCTAAGAAATATCTGTTTCAATGTTGTAATAACTATTTGATTTGATAGTATTACACAAGATAATATACCCACAGTTTTCAGACTGTTTTTCCCTGGTTCATGGAGCGGCAGTGACATACAGTGGTTATTTAGGTTATTTGCTGTATATATTATAGAACACATTTCTACTTCTGTACTTTCTTTTTCAACAAGAAGTTGAGCTATGCTGCAATTTTTCATGTTGAAGTATAAGGCAGCATATAATTTTTTATAGTCAGCAGATCTATAGAAAAGGGGATTAGCTGTTTCTATCCAAAACAGTATTATTTACTTGAATATTAAAAAAATTAAATGTTACTAGCTACCTATTGCTTTCTAATGACTTAACTTTAATTTTGGTATTTATAAATGATAAGGGTTGTAGTTTTCTTGGAAAATAATGTTTTTATTTATTCTGAAGTCCAGGAAATGGGAGTTTCCTTACTACAAGACCTGGTACACCTTTGGGTGAAGATTGGAAAAGCATGAATAAAAGACAGTCAGACTTCGTTTTTGAAAAACAAGCAGCGCAACATATTTGGGGACAAAGTGGGGAAGAAATTTCAAATTTTCTTGAAGATCTGAACCAGGCAACTCATAGTATTCTATCAGAGAATTATGGCTCTTATGTTGATCAAAACATGATCAATTTATTAAGTATAGATCAACAAATGATGCAGAAGACTTTTGACAAGTGTGTTCATGATAATTTAGGGAATGCTTGTTTAGTCATTAATTCTGGTGAAAACCAACCCACTGATGGATGTGTTGGGAGCATTTTTACAGTTCCAGAGTCAACTTTTATTGATTATGCATTTAATAAAACAAGTTATCCCCAAAAATGTCAGCCAAACAAGGAGTATCAGAAAGAGCACAATAGTAATGAAATACATGATTTCAGAATTTTTCTTGAGGATTCTTACCCAACCAGTTATGAAAAACAAGGTTGGTATTATATTTGGAAAGTGTAATAATCTATTTTGTTTTTAGCTTTATTTTGTATGTTTTATTCTTATGTATATATTCACAAACACATATACATTTAGCCCTCTATAGCAGGTTAACCATGTTCTATTAAAATTATTTAAAACCACTGAGTATTGCATATGTGTGGTATTTTTTTGCCATTATTCTTTGACCAATACAAACTAATAGCTATTTATATAGCATTTACATTTACAAGTGATCTAGAGAGTATGTAAACCATACAGGTAGATATAAGTAGGTCATATGGCAGATACTAAGATATTTTAAGTGAGAGATTTGAGCATACATGCATTTTGGTATCTGTAGAAGTGGTTAAAGGAGATACTGTTCCCCTATAATTGCCAAGGGATGACTGTGTAGTATATATGTTTGGAGAATGTGAAGCCAAAAATAGAATTCCTATTATATGACATTGTAGACCAGCAATTTTCCTCTGTGTGTGTTATGGTAAGGTGCTTTGGTTCAATGAAAATACTGTATGCTGAATTTTTAACTCAGTAGTTTTATGTTTTCAGGAAAACATGAAAATGATTACCAAGAGGAGATGCCACAGAAAAATAACCAGGAAGATCCAGTGAACTCTGTGTAAGTTTTAGTGCAGTTAGGGAATTGTATTAGGTTGTAGCATGTTGAAGGATGTACTAGTGCAAAATGGCATAGGCCTGTCCCTGAGTGTGATACCTTCCTGTATTCACAGTCTCAGTAATATCACTGTCACTGAGAATATGGTGTTCACACTTGCCAGCTTGCAGATACCTTCTTATCTGAATATTACTCTTGAGAAACTGTCTTACGTGTTTGTATATCCACCAGAATGTCAGTTTACTTATTTACACTAAGAAATAGAAGCCTCATGTTTATAGGACTGCTTCCTGGCACGAAGAACATGTCTTCTTTAGAATCTCCTGGGAAGATTGTGTGGTTGGTAGAAAATCAGAAAAGAATAATAAAATTCATGTCAGTGGCATAAATATGCATATCAGCCAGCAGCAGTTTATGGGACAGTGTATGTTGTAGAGCTGTCTCTTCATTGTCAACATGTACCTCTCAAAGACTCTTTATGTCCTCTGTGTTCAAGATTATTATCGTTTCACCTCATCATTGTGACATTTTTATATGAAAACAATTATGCCCTATCAGATCTTGGGTGCAGCTTTTTGTTGCTGGTGTATAAAATGTATTTAATGAGATTTTAATTTAATCTCTTATTGCTTGATATTTAACTTTTCTTTAGTTTTGGGGGCTGTGCCTTACTGATTCTTTTACATAATGATCTGCAATTACCACGTTCACCTTAGTTCACAAACTTAATTCTTTCCTCAATTCTAGTCATAAACTGAATTGGACGAGAACCGAATCAGATTCGTTGGTTAGGTTCAGTGTGTTGACCTTATTGGGAAACTTGGTTTGGTTCTTATCTAATTTTGTTTCTGACTAGAATTGAGGAAAGAATTAAGTTCGTGAACTGAGGCACCACTGTGTAGATAAAGAAACATTTATCTCAGCTAGTAGTTTTTAAATTGTTCTTTCTTAGTAATAATTAGTCCTATCTTTTTTTTTTTTTATAGTCTTTGTTGTTAATAGAACCTGTGCTACAGAACAGGGAGGGCAGTACCCAGGAGAAAACCCTCCTAGACTAACACCCCAATTTATCATATCTTTACAACTGGAAATAATTAACTGGAACTTATTTTTATCTTGGATATGATTTCCTAGGGAAATCTTTAAAATATCTATATACCACTTTTATGGGAGGAGCATATACAACTGAAATGTAGACGCCTATTTTTCCATAAAATTAGCATACTAAATTCTTTGACTTCCAAATATAAGGAAATTTACAAGTAAAAAACTACATTAGGCCTTAAATTTTAAAATGTACTTTGCTTTAGAGCATGGTCCCTAAACCTGCCTGCAGATCTGAATTTACTTTAGAGGGATGATTTTAAACCTATAGAAAGCAAGGTTTGACCCATATATAATAAACAGGCTCCTTAGAATGGAGTTTATACATTATTTATTGATTGATTGATTGAGTGAGTGGTACCAGGGATCTAACTCATGACCTAGCACTTGCCAGACAGGTGCTTATGCCAATGAGCTAAATCCCAGTCCTATACATCTTTATTTTTTTAAAAAGCTTCCAGCAGGGCTGGGGATTTAGCTCAGTGGCCTAAGTGCCTACCTTTCAAGCACGCTGTTTGTGAGTTCAATCCCTGGTACCGACAAAAGAAAAAAAAAAGCTTCCAGTATAGTTTTCTGAAGCTGAGTTTTAAAATTACAATTTAAAGCAAGTGAGAATAAAACAGATACTAACACTGTCTCATTTATAACCCTTAGGTGTAAAAACTCTCTGGAAGAATTGCATGCTAACCAGTCAGGGGACTTTGGTCTTGGTGAGGTAAAGCACATTGTCATGTTAATTTTCCTATGAAGTTATTTATGTTTTATCATATTTTAACATTTATAGTTTACGGTACTTTGACATAGGTTAGTTTGTATTAAAATTTTTTTCTGGTACTCTATATTTTCTTACACTTGCAAAATCATGACTTGGATTTAGAAATAAAAACACCTTTTAAATTGTAATGTCCCTGAGACAAACCAATCTAGATACATTTTAAATGTTTTCTCTAAGAACTAAAAAATTTCTTAAAACAAAGATAGTTTAAGTTTTAATGTATTTTGAACATAAGTACACATTTAAGAATATGAAAACATTGAAAAACATTGACTATATAATATTGTAACCCCTCCTCATGAAAAGGCTGTATTGTTGTAACAATATTGGAAACTTTATGTACCTCACAGGATCCGACTCTTAAAATACAAATGAACTCATACTACATGTGTGTCTAGAAAGCAGGCAGCTTCTAAGTTGCTAGGGCTAATCAGAAATACAAGAAGCTTTTGGTGGAGCCTTAAAAGGAATCAAGTTTAATGAAGAAATTTTTGAGTAGAGTAAGGGGGAGGTTTTTATCTGTAATATCTCATCAGGGTCAAAGGTACAGTGGAAGCTGAACCAAGTCTTAGATTCTGCCAGAAGAACCAAGGCACCAGGCACTGTAGGAGAGGAGGAGAAGGTAGCAGCACAGAAGGAGGTCAGGGCTGTGCCTGCCACCTGGTTAAGCAAACTCAAAACAGGTTCTAGTGTCTTTCTACTGAGAAGAACTAATACAGAGACAGAAGAGCTAAGCCACAGGTAAACAGCACTAAACAGACCTTTTGCTTGTTGATAGTTAAGAACAAGGAAGTTGCGTTTCTGTGATCCTTTTGTTGGAAGTGGGAGAAGATAGGAGGACTGTAATTATTTAATTTAATAGTAGACAAGTAAAATTTAAATATATGATTGCTTAAAATGGGAAGGTAGTTGCTAGAAAATTGGCGGCACATGGAAGAATTTTAAAACTCAAAGAAGTGGTGTTGTCACATGAGAAATCCTGATAAAAATGGAGAAAATGGAATAGAAGTTCTGCATAAAATTGAAGGAATGAAATCTGCTAAGAAATTACTAATGCATTAGTTGTGAGACAGCTGACTTTTCTTACTAAGATTTCAGTATCAAATTGAGGCGAAAAAATTATACATTTTATAGGAAATAAGTACAGAACATAGTAACAGAGGTGAAACATGTACTTGAGCAACAACTGTAAAAATGCAGTAGAACTCCCATTCAGAAAAGAGCATGGTAGAAGATACAGAGTTACTGATGAGAGCAGTCAGGAAAGCCTACTGTGTAGCATTGTGCAGCCTGGATGCACTGGATGAGCAAAGTTCCTTGAATAACCAACTTCTCATTTTGAGGGATCTTCTGTTATCTGTTTTGGTGGAACTAGAGATTAAACCCAGGGCTTTTGCAGTGAGCTGCATTCCCGTCCTTTTATTTTTTACTGACACAGAGTTTCACTAAGTCACCAAGTTGCCCAGGCTAGGATTGACCCTGTGGTCCTCCTGCCTCAGACTTCTTTATCTTTCTTCAACAAATTTGAAGTGGATGTTGGTGTGCATGCATGTGTTGGAGTCTTAATAGATTTCTTGATCAGGTTTCCTAGTGTGATAGTACCATTCCATTTTCTTGTTCTTGGTGCAAGTTTTAGACGTGAATATGTCAAGAGATGAACAGCAGTCTTTTAAAATAATGAAATAGTGGGGTTAGGGAAGAGACTGTGCTCCATGTAGCTCTTCAGAGACTCAAACTGGTAAGGACTCCGTTATCTTTCAGTGGTTGTTTCCATATTTATAGTGGATGTTGATAGCAGATAACAGAAGAGAATTGGTGGTGGAGAATTGTGAAGAAAATTTTTGTAGGCCCCACTTTGGAAGTAATGTATATTACTCTCTTCCCAGAATCAGAAATTAAATTACATGTCCAGACCAACTCCCCAAGGGAGGCCAGGATATTAGTCGAGTTGTATATCCAGAAAGAATCAGGTTTGGCGAATAGCTAGACAGTTTGTCCTTTATTCTATCGACTTGAATTAACTCGGTATCCTACCAACTAGAATATATAGAAAACATTTTCTTTTGATCCATGATATATTTGCAAATACAATTCATGTAATAGGCCATAAAGAAAATCTAAAAATTTAACAAAGGAAAGATTCATATCTACAGTTTCTGATCAGAATTCAAAAAGTTCAAAATTAAAACATGCTACTTGACTTCCTTTAACTTCTTGGAAATTAAGAAACAGGATTTTTTTTAAAGGAAAATAAAAATAAATTGTAACTTACATAGACAGTGGTGAAAATCAAAAGTAATATTGTGTTTTATAGAAATTTATACTGCTTTTTGCTGCTTTTTAAAAAATTACATAAATAACTGCAACTTAAAAAATCAGAAAGCATAGCAGAACAAAGTGGTTTAGGATCTTGTCTCTTTTCATTCACATTTAGTATGAGTACTTGGTACTTTCTATTTTTGTTAGTAATGTATTTCTTAGCAACTGTCTATCTTGTTGCTTGCAGTTTCTAAACCAGTGTAAGTTTCATTTGATCTCAGGCTAATTTTTCTTTTGAATTGCAGTAATATAAATAAAAGAGTATCATAAAATAAGTTAATAATGTTGATAGAGCAGTTATGAGTGGATGTTATCATGTACACTTGGAAATTGTTAATGTTTTTATTTTCTAGGTTATGATGGAAAAAGGACCATGTTCTTTAAAAGGCAGGCCAGCATTTAAGAAAATCTGTCATGGTAATTATATAAATGAATTTTATTGTTTAGAAACTGAAAATTAAATAGAAGTCAGTTATACAAAGGGTTTAAACTTTTTACTAGCAAACAAGTATTTTTTAAATAGCTTAATTTATACTAGTAATACATTTAGCTCTTAAAAATTACTTTGTATCTTTTACAGCATATATGTGATGGATACACATAATGTACATGAAACAAGTACCCTTGTACTCAACAATGTAGTTCAAGAAATAATAGTACTGTACTTTTGAAAATATCAATTCCATTTCCTATACTGCCCCCTTGAGGTAAATATTATCCTGAATCTGGTTTTGGTTTTGGTTTTGGTTTTGGTTTTATATGTGTGTGATAAAATCACACACAGAATTCCCATTGCTTGATTTTAAATCTGTATGCTGGAGGAACTTTATATAAAAGCTTTTTTTTCACCTAGTATTCCATTTTGATGTTCATCCCCTTCAATATTTGTGTCTCCAGTACATTTTATGTATGTATGTATGTATGTATGTATGTATGTATGTATTTATTTATTTATTTATTACTGGTATGTAGCATTCTTTTGTGAATGTGCCAATTTTTTTAATGTATCTCTGGCAATGGTACTTAATTGTTTTAAATATTTTTCTCTTTGCTGATCTTGATAGTTCTTCTGGTACACATTTATAAAGTTCCTCTAGCATAATGTTTCTAGGAATAGAACTGCAACTTTATGTGACAGGCACATCTGAACCTCTTTTGGTAAGCAAAATTATGTCTGTTTAACCTGGCAGCAGGAAAGGATAGTCTTAGTTGTTTGTTTTATCATAGCTATGCCAGTTCTCTATCATTGCTGGTAATCTCATATCATTGTAGTTTTAACTCATATTTCTCTGAATACTAATTCAGTTAATTGGCTATCTGTGTTTCATTTGTGAAATATATCTCATGTCTTTTGCCTGTGTTTCTTTTAGTCAGTCTGGTTTTCTTTGTGGGTAGTGTCTTTTATATATCTCTATCTGTCTATAGTTGTATCTGCTATGTTATCTTTTTTGAATTCTGGATACTAACTGCTTAGACGCATATATTTAGCAAATACTTCCCATTTGGGTGGTATTTTCATTCTATACTGACATTTTATGGCTAGGATTTCATATTCAGCCAACTGTTTTTGTGTCTCAGCCATGAGGAAAGTATGTATTTCTTTTTGGAGACATTCACTTTTGGGGTAATTTCTAGGCATGGGATCACTTAGTCAAGGGAGAGGTACTGTGGTATTTGGTACATATTGCCAGATTTCCACCTCACTAAATTCCTTATTTGCAACATTTGGCAGTTGGACCAGCAAGTGCATATTATTTCATAGCCTCATCAGATTGTGACCAAATTGAGGAAGTTCTGGGATTCTGAGCTGTGTAGATAGAATCAATTTGCATTTCTCTTTCTGTCTGTGAAGTTAAGTACCTTTTCAAAATGGTACATTTCTCTTTCTGTGGATTCTCTCCATTTATCTTTTGACCAATTGGGTTTTTGCCTTTTCTCTTGATATTTAAGAACTCTTCTTTGTCGTTCTTTCCTGTCTTCTTCTTGTTGAGGTACCGGGGATTGAACTCATGGACTTATGCTTACCAAGCGGGCACTTATACCACTGAGCTAAATCTCCAGGCCTCTTTCCTGTCTTTATAGCTGTGCAGAGTTGTCTGGCTTAGGGTTCTGTGTAGGCTAGGTTCAGAATCTGTCTGCCTCAGCCTCCTGAGTGCTGGGATTTCAGGCAGATACCACCACACTCTGCTTCATACTGGCTTTATTTTTACTTCACTTACAGTATCTTTTGCTCTGTCATTTTAATGTAAATTGTCCGTCTTTTGTTATGTCTGGATTTCATTAGAAAGTCTATACTCCAAGGTTATAAATAAATTCATATTTTTCCTAGTGTTAGTATAGTTTTGTATTTTTACATTGATATCTTAATCTATTTGTAGTTTATTCTGATTTCAGATACGAGATATATATCAATTCAAAGTTTTAAAAATGTATCTTTATTAGATATTTGTGATAGTACCTTTTAAGATGTACTGTTTCCATATTACCTGATCTGTTAATGTATTTTCTTAACTGATCTTTCAAAAAAATGTGTAGTGATAGAAGACACTGCCATTAATCTCCCTTAAAATACATCTTGTCACTTAGAATTCTGATATTTTTGCCATTTTCTGGAACTGTTCTGGGAGTTCTGTCTTAATGAATGTCTTATTTGCACTGCTGTGGCTGCTTTGATATTCTAAATTGATTAAAAACATTTCCCTTCAGGATCATTTGACTTTGGAGAAGAGCCAAGAGCGACATGGTGCTAGATTTCATGAATATGGTAGATGAGGAACTGTAACAGTTGTACACGTCTTTCTTTCCACTAGAGGGCGCTAAGCAGCAGCATTCACTGCAGTTTTTTATCATACCTTGTGAATTCACTCATAAAAGTTTTGAATTCCAGAACTGCTTGTAGAGTGACCAGAGCAATGCCATAAGTGTATTCAAAGCAAGGGGAAGTATTTTGATGAGGACTGACTGCAATGTGTCTTCTTCTGTGTCATTCTTATACATCATTATATAGTAAGTCTCTGACTTACAAATGAGCTCCATTTCAGGAGAAATTTTTGTAAGTTGGATTCGTTTGTAACATGACAGTGAATCTTATACAGTACACCTGGGAAAGTTTATAACTCCATTGTTTGTAAGTTGAGGATTTACTTTTAGTTTGATTATACCTGTATATACAACAGATCTGTTTATGTATTGGTACCCATCAATACATAAGCTGCTCCCACACCTGGGCTATTGTGACTAATGCTGCATGCAAGTGTAAATATCTCTTCCAGATCTCGTTTTCATTTATTTATCTAGATGTGAAATGGATAGATCATATAGTAGTTTTTCTTAGGTTTTTTTTTTTTTAAGAAACTCTATTATAATATTTTCTGTAATGGCAGTACTGTTCAAAAGTTCCCACCGTCAGACCATGAGTGTTCTGATTTATCTACTTCCTCATCAATACTTTCCTGTTTTTTTGATCATGGCCATTCTTTCCTTTTTAGTTAATTTTACTGGTACATTTTAGATATACATAATGATCATTTTCATCATAGATAATTTGTTCCTGTACATGCTATATATTGAGTCTTCTTTTTTTTCCCATTTCTTTCCCCTCTCTTCAACTCCTTTTTCCCTCCTTATTTACAAAAGCTTTGTTTCCATTTTTTCCTCTATTCTTTTTTTCTTTTTCCCTTCCTTCCTTTTCCTTGCCCACTTTCCTGATTTCCCTTCCCATTTGAACATTTTCTTCCTATTTCATAGTATCTATAATACATTTTGCTCCTTATTTACACTTTGTTACACCAGAGAAACCACACTATATTTGAATGTGTGTGCCTAATTTATTTCACTTTAAGAGTATAGCTTCAAGATACATCCATTTACCTAGAAATGCCTTGTTTGTCCTTCTTTATGGCTGAGTAGTACACCATTATATAAAAAAGTCACATCATATTTATTCATTCATCAGTTGATGGGCATTTGGGCTGTTTCCAAGATTTAACTATTACAAATTGTGCTGCCATAAACATGGATGTGTGTATATCTCTGTGTTGTGATTCATTTAATTCTTTTGAGAAGATGCCAAGAAGGGGAATAGATGGGTCAAATGGAATCTCTAGTTTTAGTTTTTTGAGGAATCTCCACACTGATTTCCACAGTAGATGCACCAGTCTACACTTCCACCAACAGTAGAGAAAGGTTCCTTTTTCCCCACAGCTCCTCCAGTGTTTATTATTAGTTGATTTCTTGATAATCCTCATTCTTTCTGAAGTGGGATGGAATCTCAGTGTTTTAATTTGCATCATGAATGATCAGAGGTATTGAGCATTTTTTCATATATTTAATTGCCATTTCTACTTCTTCATCTGAGAAGTGTCTATTCATATTAGATGTCCATTTTTGGATTGGGTCTTTAAATTGGGAGGGTGTCTCTCTTTTTTGTTTTTTGAGTTTTCATATATTTTGGACAGTAGTCCTTTGAGAAATAGCTGGCAAAAATTTTTTTTCCACTCTGGGTTTAACTTTCATTCTGTTGATGGTTTCTTTTGCTGTGTAACAGCTTTTGAAGAGATCCCAGTTGTTGATTCTTTGTGATATTACCTGTGTGATTGGGGTTTTGTTCATGAAGTCTGCCTTTACCTGTGTCTAAGAGTTCTACTTATTCTGTTTTCCAGAAGATTTAGTGTTTCTGTTTTAACATTTAGATTTTTGATCCATTTTTATTTTAGTTTAATGCATAGTGAGAAATACATGTCTAAGTTTAATCTTTAGCATATGGAAAGCAGTTTAGCCAGAACCATTTATTAAAGAGGCTATCTTCCTTCCAGGGAAGGTGTTTGGCCCCTTTGTCAAAGATGAATTGGCTGAGTGTGTTTGGAATTGTTTCTGAATGGTCTAGTCCGTTCCATTAATCCTCAGATCTCTCTCTCTCTATCTATCTGTCTCTTTGTGTCTGTCTGTCTGTCTGTCTGTCTCTCTCTCTCTCTCTTTCTCTCTCGCTACTACCATGCTGTTTTTATCACAGTACCTTTGTAGTACAATTTCAGGGATTGTGATGACCCCTGCCTTGCCTTTGTTGCCTAGAATTGCTTTTGCTATATTTTAGATCTCTTCTGGTTCCAAATGAATTTAGGAGTGTTTTCTCTAACTCTGTGAGGTATGCTGTTGGTATTTGGATTGAAATTTCATTAAATATGTGTAACAATTTTGGGAATATGGCCATTTTCACTATATTGGTTCTTCCTACCAAAGAACAAGGAATATCTTTGCATTTTCTGATGTCCTCTTTGATCTCATTTTTAGAGTACTGTACTTTTCAATGTAAAGGTCTTTTGTTTCCTTCATTAGATTGATTCCTAAGTATTTCACTTTGTTTGATGCTTTTGTAAAGTTGTGGTTTGCCTAATGTGTCTCTCAGTGAGTTTGTTATTTGTGTATGGAAATACTATTGATTTTTGAGTGTTGACTTTTATCCAGATATACTGCTGAATTTGGTTATTAAATCTAAATGTCTTTTGGTAGAGTTTTTAAAGTTTTCAATGTAGAACATCATGTCATCCACAAATAATGGTAATTTAAATTTTTCTTTTCTTATCCTTATTCCTTGTATTTCTTTCTCTTTGTCTAATTGCTCAGGCTACTGTTTCCAGAACTATATTGAATAAGAGTGGTGATAGTGGGCATCCTTGTCTTGTTTCTGATTTTACAGTGAAAGTTTTCAGTTTTTGTCCATTTAATATGATGGCTGTTGGTTTGTCATAGATGGCTTTTATCAGCTTGAAATAAAGACAATCAATTCCGGTTTTCTGTAGGGTTTTTACCATCAGTGGGTGTCCTACTTTGTCTATTCCTTTTTCTGCATCTATTGAGATGATCATGTGATTTTTGTCTTTGGTTCTGTTGATATGATATATTACATTTATTAATTTGCATGTGTTGAACCATCCTTACATCCCTGGGAGAATCCTACTTGGTCATGCTGTATAATCTTGATGATTTGCTGATTCTGTTTGCCAGTATCTTACTGAGGATTTTTTTTTTCTGTGTTCTTTAGGGAGATTGGCCTGTGGTTCTCTTTTTTGGTATCAAAGTAATGCTTGCTTCCAGGAATGAATTGCTTCCCATGCAGTTTCATGAAAGAGTTTGAGGAGAAGTGGCATTACTGCTCTAAGTTTCTTGTAGGATTCAGCAGTGAATCCATCAGGGCCTGGTCTTTTTATTGTTAGTTTTGCTCGTTTGGTTGGGTTTGTTTGTTTTTGAGACAGGGTTTTGCCATGCAGTTCAAGTTGGCTTTGAACTCAGTTTGTGGTCCTGGGCTGATCTCAAACTCACAGTGATTCCCCTGCCTCAACCCAAATGCTAGGATAATAGGCATGGGCCACCATGCCCAGCCTTGTTGCTAGGGTTTTTGTTTTTTTTTGTCTTGGTACCAGTGATGAAAGTTGCTTGGTTTTTAAATTACATCATTAATTTCATTGAATGATGATTGGGTGATTTAGAATCTTTATATCTTTTTTATTCAGCATTAGTAACCCATGTATACCTAGGAATCTGTCCATGTCTTCTGTTTTTCATCTTATTAGAATACATGTTCTTGTAGTAGGTATTAATGATCTGGATTTCTGCAGGATGCATTGTTATTTCACCCTTTCCTTTCTTCATTGCATGGATTTGAATCTTCTTTTTTTTTAAATAAGGTTGGCTGTTTGTAAATTTTAGTTAATCCTTTGAAGAACCAACTTTTTTGATTCTTTGATGCTTTGTATTGTTTTCTTAGCCCCAATTACATTAATTTCTGCTCTAATCTTTATGAATTCCCCCCAAGTATGAGCTTTAGGCTTGCTTTGCTCTTTTTCTGGAACGTTGAGGTTCAACATTAGACTATTTATTTATTAGCACTCATTCTGTTTTTCTGATGTGGGAATTTACTGCTGTGAATTTCCCTCTTAGGACTGCTTTAATGGTGACCTGTAAGTTCTTGTATATTATATTGGATTTTTTTGTATAATTGTAAAAACTGTCTAATTTCTTCTTTAATTTCATGTGCAACTCATCAGTTGTTCAGGAGGGTGTTTTTAATTTCCATGTTTTATGTTTGTTCTTGTGGGGTTTTTTGCCATTGGTTTGCAATTTCATTATGTTATGGTCTGATAATATACATGAGTTAATTTCAATTCCTCTGCATTTACTTAAGCATGTTCTGTGAGCTAGTATGTGATCTATTTTGGAGAACATCCTGTGTGCTGCTGAGAAGAATTTATATTCTGAAGTCGTGGGGTGGAATACTCTGTAGATATCTACTAAGTACATTTTTCAAAAATGTTCAGTTCTGATATTTCTTCATTGCTTTTTTTGTTGATGTATTTGTGACAGTGATTATTGATGTCACCCATTACAGCTGTATTAGTGCTTATCTAATTTTTCATGTCCATATGTGTTTTGCATAGTTGGGCTCACCAGTGTTTTGTATATATGTATTATGAGTATTAGTTTTTCCTCTTGAATTATTCCTTATCAAGAATGTAATGATCTTCTTTGTCTCTCTTGATCATTTTTGGTTGAAATACACTTTATCTGCAAATAGAATAGTTGCCCCTGCTTTTTTCTGGGTTCCTATTGCATGGAATATTGCCTTCAATCCTTTGACTTTGAGTCTAAGTGTTGCTCTTTCAATTAAATGTATTTCTTGTATACAAGACATTGTTGGATCTTGGTTTTTAATCCATTTTGCCAGTCCTTTTCTTTTGATTGGTGAACTGAGACTGCTCACATTGATGACTATAACTGATATGTATGGCTTGTCCTTGTCATCATATTATTTTCCTGTTGTTGATTCCCTTTCTCTTCTATTTAATTGCTTGCCTTGTGTGGTAGATTCATTCTATTGAGATTCTTGAAATTGTTGTCTTCATTGTATTTTTCTAGAATACCTTTTTGTAGATTTTGGAGTACTTTTTTGGTGGTCATAAATTTCTTTAGGTGTTCTTTATTATGAAAGTATCTTATTTCTTCATCAATTTTGAAAGATAATTTTATAGGGTACATCATTCTTGTCTGGAGGTTGTTTAGGGTTTAAAATACTTCAAGGTTTTCTAAGTGTTTGTGTTGAGAAGTGTGGTAAAATTCTGATGGACTTTATGAGTGATTTGTTTCTTTTCTCTAACAGCCTTTAATATTGTGTTCTTATGTTGAATTTCTGGAATTCTGACTATTATATGCCTTGTGGTAGATTTTTATTTTATTATTATATTTATTTATTTTTGATCATGGCTAAATGTATTTCTGTATACCTCGCTTATCTTTGTGTCAAATTCTTTTTCCCTGCCAGGCAAGTTTTCTGCCAGTACTTTGTGAACAGGTTTTTCATGTCATTTGAGCTATTTCCTGCTTTTGCATTGACTCTGAGAAAACTTAAGTTATTCTTCTTTACATCATCTAGAAGCTATTGGATTGATTTTTCATAGTCCTTTGCTATTTTTAACAAATATTTCTTTTCCTGATTGTTAACCACAATCCTGTCTTCTAGAGCTGATCTTCTGTCCTCACATTGGTTCATTCTGTTGCATGTACTTTCAATAGAAATTTTAATCTCCTGGATACCTGATTGAATCTGTTTCATGGATTCCATTTCTTTCATATGTTGGGCATTCATAGTTTTTATCATTCGCCTAATCTCTTCTTTTTTTTTTTTTTTTTTGGTCTATATCTTCTCTGGATTCACTGATCATGCTCTTCATTATGGTCATCATCTTTGAAGTTATTTGTGAGAAATTATTTCTTTGATGTTTTTCTAGAGCCTTATTAATTTGCTTTGTCACTTCCACTGTTACCACTTCAGAGAGGGTAGTTGAGTGACTTTTGTGTTGTTCTTTTTCATTCCCTGCTAGGTTTGCCTTTGGTGAGCTGAAAGTCAGTGGGTGGTTGTATCTTGCTCACATGTCTCTTTATTTTCTGTTCTGTTTTGTTTTGTTTTAGTTTCTGCATTGATTCTTGTAAATTGTTTATGGTATGTATCTATATTGCAACTATCAAGAATCCCTAGCAAATGACTACTTCTCAGGGATGTCTTCCATGTGTAGCTGGCTGTCAGGTTTTGAGTCTTAAGAGCCTACTTCTTCAATTTATTTGGGAAAAGATGCTACCTATTTTGCCTAGCCCCTGATTCTTTTGTACTCACCAGTAGTAGTGTTTATATCCCTCAGGCAATCTCAGTTTTGGCATACAGGGAACAATAACAGATTGGAATAATTATGTTATCTTAGCTAAAGTAGTACAATCATTGATAACAATAGCAGCCATCACACACAGGCTAGAAAATCACAAATTGTGGTAACTTAATTTGCCACCCAAACTGTATGAGCACAATTTGTATTTATATAACAAAATCTAAAGCAAACAAGAGAATTGTGTACAGTGAATATCCCCGCAATGTGGCGATTTTATCCCCTGGGTAGAAAACTTTAAGGGTTAGAGGAAACACAGAGAAATAACAAGAAAAGAAAGGGATTAGATGCAAGGCTTGAGGGCAAAAGAAGATTGCACAAGCTTTGTGAATTGATGAAGTAGACAGGAGGGAAAGAAGAAACAAACAAGAATAGAAAAAAATAACAATAACAAGAGAAAAACTAGAGCCAGTGTTCTCACTTGTATAAAAAACAAGAACAAACAAGTAAAAGAGAAAAAATAATATTTAAAAACTAAGAAAGGAAGAAAAGCAGAAAAAAATATGTCCATGTCAGGGCATGTGTCTGCTGTCACTGGTTGACAAAGGGGCCAGATCTATGTTGATTAATCTCAGCAAACCAGCAGTAGAATTGTGATATTGGTAAGTAATCCAAGGAAACCCGGGATTTTAGTTCCACTGAAGATCAGACTGCTTGTGGGTTGTGGCTGTGAGGCTTAGACCTGAGTTTTTTAGCCCCAACACTTGGAGTGCCTCTTGCTGGTCTTAACTCAGCTCCCTGATCTCCTGCCAGCTTGAACTTAGCCGAGCCTCACCCTGACAGTTGCAGCTGCTAAGTGGAGCTAGCCTGCAGCTACTCTGAATTTGGAGCTTAGTTGGCTCCTTCTAAAATGGCTACTGGCCAGTTGCCTTTTCCTCAGGGCATCTGAACCCAAATAACTGACCAGCCTCTGCAGTTGGTAGCATCTGCTCTCTCCTCTGTTCCACTTGTGCATTTCCTGTGGAGGGCTTGGAGCTGCCAGTAGTCACCAAGACTCAGTAGGTTCAAGCTGCCCTGCCGTGCTGCCAGGCAGCACCAAAGAGAAAGCACTGCTTGCCACCTCCGTCTTTGGCATTGTAGTCACTGTCTTTTCTCTCCCCATGGGCTGTAATTCTCTTTAGATCCTTGCAGGATCACAGGGATCCAAGAGTTCCCTCCTTCTCCTCTTCCTCATGTTGCCACATTCCAGCATCTGGATTGCAAATGTTGGAGAGACTGTTTCTCTGCTGCTCTCTGCTCGGCCATCTTCCCAGAAGTCTAATCATGGCCATTCTGAGGGATGATGTGATATCCCATTGTAATATATGTCTTTAAAATGAGTGAATCTGACTAATGAATTTCATAATTTGGATCATCGTAGCATTCTTGTAATAAATCCCACCAAATCATAATGCATTATGGTAGTCATTGCTTCTATTTAAATCTCTTACTGCTTTTCCATCCAGTTTCACTGCTGTATTACAGATCCTCATCACAGCATACCTAGATTGTGTAGTTAATCTGCTGACTGGCTTCCATCAAGGCTCACTTTTCAACAGTCCATCCTTAGCTAGGTTTCTTAGTGAATAACTTAAAATGTAGCTTTCTTCCCAAGCACACAGGGCACATCTTTATCCCAGCACTCAGGAGAGCTGAGGCTGGAGAATCACCAAGTTTGAACCTGTACTGGGAATTTTAGCAACTTAGTGAGATGTCTCAAAATAAAAAATATTTTTTAAAAGTTTAAGGGTGTAGCTCATTCCAAAATCCCAGTACCACATGCGCGCATACACGCACACGTACACACACACATGCACACACACACACACGTGCACGTGTGCACACATGCACAGAGACCTACTTTTAAAAGTATCTAGGTGTACCCTTACATATTCTTTCCTGACTATCCCATGTACTATTTTTTGTCTTGTCTCCTGGGAAAACATTTATTCACCATTTAAAACTGCCTTTATTCACAGTTTCACTTTAAACCTTTAAATTTTCCTTTAACTAGAGTTCATCACAATTAGGTCTTTACTATATTTTGTACTTCTCTGACTTCTGTTATCATATCTTGTTTTCTAACTTTATTTAAAAAGAAAAGTCAGAAAAGAACAAAAAGCAAAAGGCATAAACAACAACAACAAACTCAAAACAATGTCAATATAGGTTTTCTCAACAGAGTGAAATTTAACAATGGTTGTTATATTGCATATTTTTCTTTTTTCAAAAAAAAAGAAAATTAAAGAGAATAGAAAAGCAGAAAATGGTAGAACAATACCGAATTCAAGACATTCAAAGGGAAAAAGATATTCTCATCGTAGAATCACTAGTTGATACATTACTCGTTGTCATCTCAAAAAATAGTTGCCAAAGTTACAAAATCAAAGCATAAATAGTGGCTAGACACTCAAGCATTGACAGCACAAATCCTTCTGTTCAATGTTCCAACAGGGATTCAGTAATATGATCAACTATCTTACACACTATACATTTCATTATACTCTTTAGAGTACTTTCCCTCCCTTTCACTTTCACAATATTTATCATACTCTTTGGATCCCAGTATTGGGTCAGTTTTTGTTACTTTTTACATTAGAGAGATAATGTGATATTTATTCATATGAGTCCTGTTTATTTCGCTAATGAGGATATTTTCAAGTTGGCTCCATTCACGTATAAAGGCTGCAAGATTGTCATTTTTATGGCTGAGTAGTATTCCACTGTATAAAAATACCACGTTTTTTTCATCCACTCTGCAGTTGATGGACATTTTGGTTGTTTCCAAGATTTAGCTATTACAAATTGTGCTGCTATGAAAGTAGGTGCACATATATCTCTGTGACCTGAGGTTTTCAGTTTTTCTGGGAAAATACCCAGGAGGGGAATAGCTGGATTGAATAGAATTTCCAATCCTGTTTTTTTTGAGGAATCTCCATACTGATTTCGACAGTGGTTACACCAGTCTTCACTCACACCAACAGTGGAGAAGTGTTCCTTTTTCCCCCACATCCTTGCCAACATTTGTTATCAGTTGTTTTCTTGATCGCAACTGTTCTTTCTGGAATGAGTTGAAATCTCAATGCTGTTTTAATTTGCATTTCTTGAATGACCAGTGATGGTGAGCATTTCTTCATATATTTATTTCTTCACTACATCAGGAACACTTTGTGGCTTATGGACACATGTCCCTAGTAATTGGCATAGTGCCTTACATGGTTAACTGCTTAGTAAGTGTTGAACTGAATTTCCATTTTCATCAGCCTATCCTTTTCTGCCTGCAATAAGTAAGATGTTCATGCTTTGCTGCTGCTGACTGAGTTTATACTAACTGTGGACTCAGTCTTTTATAGGAAAGGTCCTTAGATTAGGTTGTTTGTAATGAAATCTTGCTTTTCCCTTGTCTCTGTTATGTTTTCTGCTGTCAGAATTTGTTCTCTGGAAATAAATTTCTTTCAAAAATAATGAAATAGGTTTCAGAGTTGATCTGAGTTCTTTCTGCTGCTCAGATGGCTGAGGTTAGATTCTGTGTGTAGAGAGTTTGTCCAACTCGAGGCATGGACAGGGTACTTAGGGTTCATTGCACATAGGAGGGCATCGGGTTTGATATGTGCTGCTCTACATTCCACTGCCTCTTGCTTTTCTTGGTAGGAAACTATTAATGTACAAGGGGAAAGAATAGTTGAGTTACTGTTATTAACTATAGCTTTTAGACATGGTAGGGGTCACGACTGACTTTCCAGTCCATTTTTAAACTTTTAAATCGTAAGATAACGTGTTAAGCAGATAATGAAAGGATGTAATATTGTATGGTTTGAATAGATTTTTTTCATATGGTTTTGATTGGAGAATAAAGTTTCATTTGCTCAATTAACAAACATCTGACACCTTGGGACTTAGTAAACTAAGTTTTTTCCTCTTTTATAGTTGATACTTTGAATTATTTATTCCTAAAAATGGTTCATATATTGGAAAAATTAATGCAATTTTCCCTGTTCTGCTGTTCTCCCCTGGTGTACCTCCATTTTACTTATAGATGCAAATCTTTTAAAGATAAAGTCTCAATATCACTTTAGAAATGTAAGGTGCCAAATAGCCCATTTTAACTAACTTTAGCATATTTTTAAATGCTATTGTTTTGTTAGCTAAGTATATATTTACAGCTAGATATGTTCAGCTTCTGTATATTTTGTAGAGTATTAGAAAATGCAATCCTTAATGAACTAAATCTTTTTTTCTCAGATCTTGATTCTTCACAGGGTAGTCAGTGTTCCAGTTACTCTCCAAGGCCAACAGAGAGTTGTTTCAGTTCCAGTTCAGAGATGGTAAATTGTGGTTCTTTTCATTTATTAATGCATGTGTATTTATTTATTAATACATGTGTATTTATTTAGAATTATTTGTTTTTACGGTAGTTTACTTTTACATTATGAAAAAAATTTGAATCAATAATAGAAATAGGAATAATTTTAAGAAGCACCCCAAAGTATAAGAAGTTGAAATATGAAAAGATAAGATGTAAACAAAAATGTGACTGAACATTACTCACTGAATTTATAAAAGTGATGACTATTTATAGGTCTTATCAAGATACATATGAATGCTATCTATATATACATTTTGTGCATAAACATGGACAATATATAAAATGTAGGTAGTTATATCTGTATCTAATAGATATTTGATACTGTGTTCCTTTAAAAAGTTGGTTTTATTTTGTTTTTGGTATCAGAGATTGAACTCACAACCTTGCACTTGCCAGGAAGTTATTTATGCCACTGAGCTAAATCCCAGCCCTTAAAAAGTATTTTTAAAGAGACTTTTAATAATTGGAAAAATAAAATACATATATTCAAATAAAAAGTCTCAAGGCACATAAGAAGAAAACTATATAATGTTATTGAAACTGAATTTCAAATAATTGGAGTGACATTTTGAGAAGAAATACTGTATTTTAATAAATTACAGATTTAAATGGAGTTACTCTCTGTTTACTCTTTCAACTTCATTTCTTCTACTTTTTTTCTCTATTTTGTTATTCAAACTACCTTTGCTATTGAATGACACCAGTAACTTCTGTGTTGCCAAATTCAATTTTAGTCTTTATCTTATAAGGACTCCTAATATAAGTAGAAGTTATTCTGGTTTTTAAGGAACATTTTTGCCTTTTTTTTTTATGATTACACAGTGTCTCGTTTTCCCTGGATACCTGTGTGCATGCTACTTTATGTCTTCAGCCACTTCTTCTCTGCCTTGCCTTCTATGTAACGATAATGTTTATGGTTTGAAACAACCTTTTTCTGTTACTGTATCCTCTAAACTAGTGATGATGTTACACACTCCATCGACTTTACTTCCTGTATGATGGCGGTTCCTAGCAGTATGACTTTAGTCCTGATCCTTACTTACATGTTCAATTTCCAGTTGGACCTTTCATTTTGGATGTATCACAGAAATCTTTAGGTCTTCATATTTCAAACTTGAATACTCACTGTTTTTTCCCTGAATCAGTTTTTATGATATTTCTCATCTCTCTCTACTCAAGTATTCATACCAAACACTTAGCACAGTATTAACCTTGTCATTTCTTTGTTTGTCTCATCTGCCCCTTCAACACATTTATCACTTCATCTGTCATTCAATACCTGTAAAATAAATTGCAAATTTATCTACTTCTCTCAGCTTCCTAATTCAGTTCTTAAGTTGTGATCATCTTGCTGTCAAACTGTTGTTTGTGGTGGTTTCATAAAGAGATCTCTCTACATTTCTTGTCCCATTTTCTTCTCTAGTTCTCAGACATAATTTTCTCTGAAAACATAAACTGAATGATGTTACTCGTAGTGAAAATACTCAGTGGACCCCTTCTCTCGTACCCCTCGTCCCATGCTGGGACCCTTTCACTGTGTGGCGAACTCTCACTGCGTACCTAGGCTGGCCTTGACCCCTAGCCTCCCAAGGAGCTGGTGCTACAGGTACGGGTCACTGCGTGCAGCTGGGGACTGCCACTTTACTCTGACATCTGGACTACAGTGGCTGGGGCCCTGCGTAATCTGTTCCTGGCTGACATCTCCAGTTTCTGCTGTTCTCCCTCTCCTGGCCCAGACACTTGGAGCTTTCACTTTCTTTAGTTTGTTGGTCTCTTTTCTGCTTCAGAGTTTTTGTACATTGTTTCCTCAACCTTGGTTCCTGTTCATCCTTTCAATCTTAGATTAAATATGTTACATATTCCAAAGTCCCCGTAATCACAACTGGCCCCTCAGTTTTATTTTTCAAGTGCCACATACTTGTTCTTCATAATGCTTTTGTTAACTTGTAGTTACATGTTCATGTGTAAGAGTATTTGACTGATTTCATTTCTGCCCATTACTTGTGTCCACAAGAATAGTGGCCATTTTGTTTCACTCACCTTTCAGAAGCCATTTAGTAAATACATGTTTATTGCTTCCTTCAATTTGTTTTTAATGCTACTTCTTAGGCTTTTGTTATTTCATTACTGATCACCTAAGATCTATACCCTATTCTAGTTTTTTTTAAGTTTTTTACCTTAACTTTGCTCCCCTATCCCCATTTTTTAGCTTCAATAATACTTTTCTTGTCTTTTTGAGACAGGGTCTCACTATACAGTCCAGGGTGGCCTTGAGCTCACTTTGTAGCCCAGGCTGGTCTCAAACTCAAAACTATGCTCTTCTGTCAGCCTCCCAAGTGCTGGGATTACAGGTGTGTGCCACCACGCCTAGCTAATACTTTTTAATGTAAGATTTTCACAAACATATTTCCATTAGATATGTTCTGTTATTTCCATTAGTAGAACTTTTTCATGTAGTGGAAAAACTCATGTTAGCACATTGAAATCTAGATCTCTGAGAGCTCAAGTTTGTCTTTTTTAGATAACAGTTAAAATATTTATTGCTGTTTAACTTTGCTTGATTTCCTGTTGGCTGATACTCTTATGTTATCTCCTTGGGCTATACTGTATCTTTAATGATATAGGCCTATAAAAGCATTTCTTACTTAACAAGGGAATGAATAAATAATGCAAATCACGTGTTTTAATTGTTAATTGTTCCCTTCAGCGATCTTACATCTACTTACTTGTTTTAAGTGATCGAAGAGTTTGTTGCCTATCATTTCCTTACGAAAGTTTAGTAGCATGATGCAGCCTATGATCACAGATCCTGAGAAGAAACAAAACTCATCTCTTGTTTAGCTCTTTTGGATTTTTATTACAAAGATTATTATTATTGTTCTTGCTGTTTTAAAATCCGCAACCTTCTGGGAACGGTAGTGGATTGAAGACTCTTTATAATACATCTTTTGATTTATAACCAGCTAAAATCTTTCCTAAATTTAGCAGTTCCTTATAATGTGGATTTTAAGGATGTGTGTTTCAAAGTGATTATTTTTTTAAAATGTAGGATTATTTACAGCAAAATTATTTCTTTTAGCTATCTGAAGATGAAGACCAAATATTGCAACAAACTGAAGACTCAAATAAGATGTCTACCAAAACCACAGAAACAAGTAATAATTTTTATCTACAAAGGATGGTGGAACTTTCAGATCATAAGACTGTTAACAACAATGCGAAATTTCACAAGCAAAATGAGAAATTTTATCAGTATTCAATAAAAAATAGTGCAGATCAGTTCCCACAATCCCAGTGCAATTTAGCACATGCATTGGAAAACCAAACCAGTAACTGCATTCTGCAGGTTGTAAAATGTGACACAGGGGTACAAACAGAGACAGCACCTGTGATGGGAGAAAAATTAGATGCTGCCATACAGTGTGATATACTTTCCGAATGTGCATGTGGAAGGGATCTGTCTTCTCTTGGCAGTGGTGAGAGGTGCACTCAAAGTATTACATTGGATACCACTGGGGGGCAGGACATCCTTACCAGCAGATAATACTCTAAAATTTCAGCCTGAGATGTAGCACTCCATTTGAAAGCAAGAGTACATGTGCAGAATTTCCTGTTGTGTAACAAGGAATGAGAAAATGTAGCTAAGCATAAAGTGAAAGTTTTTAGTCTGTATATTGATGGTTCTTGGTAAGACATTTTAGTATTTATGCATTTAATTTTTACATGAGCACTTCTTCAATAGCTTTGATGTATCTAAGTTTTCAGAGAATTGTACTTCAAGTTTTTAGAAATTATACTTGTAAATATATTATCGTTCTCATGTTTATTCATTACTTTATAATGATGTACTGTTATTTATGGACTAAAAATATGCTTAGTTACATTCTTTCTTGTGGCACTTATTTTAAAACAGTGCAGTTGTATCTTGCAGAAAAAAATGTTCTTTTCCAGTATTTAAAAAATTTTTTTCTCTTTCGTATTTTAAGACAGAAAATTTTAACTAATATCTAATGTGTTTTATGGCCTTGTTATAAAGACTTTGTTAGCTACTTCTCTTCAACATTATACCCCATTCAAAATTTTGAATTAAAGAAACTGTTGTCTATAGATAATGTAATACTACTTGGCCAAATTAAGGATAAATTTGAGATGTTTGCAAGAAAATGGACACACATGGAAAAATCCAATGTTCAGTGAAATGATTCAGACACATAAGCTTGAATCCTGTATGGTATGTCTCATTGAGTGAGGCAAGGTACAAACATATAAAGAGAAAAATAAAGGATTGATAGAACCAATCAGGGAGGTAGGTCTTCTGCAATTGGGAATGGCACCAGGAGATCCAGAGTGAGAGGAAGGGGGCTAAAAAGATTTAAGATGGGTCATGTGCATGTGCCAAGTACCACAGTGAATGTAAACACTGTCCACTGTAAACATCCACTAGAAACAGGAACAATAAAAATCCTAATGAAGATCTGGACTTGGTGGCACGTGCCTGTAATCCCATCTCTTAGGAGGCTAAAGCCTGGGTGCATAGTGAGTTCAAGGCCAGCCTGAACTACATAGCAAGACCCCATCTCAAAAAAAAATAAATAAAAAGTGAAGAAAGGTGATTTAGAGAGGGAAGGAGATGGGTGGGGAGGGGAGGGGTGTTAAAAAAATACCAAGATGTGTTGTATGCATGTACCTACTCTCTAAGTGATTGTATTTCACATATGTACTGTATTAATAAAATTTAAAAATATGTGTATTCTAAATCTACACCCATTTGGATACACAGATGGTCCTCCACTTCTGATGGGGTCACATCCTGATAAACTGATTATAAGTTGAAGATACTGTATGTAAAAATTCTTCCTTACGACACATCGTAGCTTCACACAGTAGAACGTGCTAGTGTGTTTGCTGTTTGCCTCGTGATCGCGTGGCTGACTGAGAGCTGCTGCCTGCACCGTGGAGCACTGCGTGTGGCCAAGCCAGGAAAAGACCAAACTTCAAATTGTTTGCTGCTTTCTTACCATGATAAGGTTGAACCATTGTAAATCGGAGACTGTACTATAAAGTACACAGCAGAGGACATCCTGATATCTAAACCAAAAAGAAAATTGTTCGAGGCTTCTGTGTTTTTAAAGAAAAGAATAGTTGCACGTTGCACTTTTATATAGACATGTAGCTTGTGGTATGTAGGTGATATGATGCAGAAAAATTTAGAAATACCAACAGATAATGTTTAAATAATAGCAGTCCTCAGATTTTTAGCTAGTTTTAGGGAGTTATTTTTGCTGCCTTTTTTCATAAAGAATGATTATGTCACGCAAGGGGAATATAATTATCCATTGTACATGATTGGCTGTCCTGAGTAGCACTTTGCACAGATGTGGCCTATTCTTAAATCAGTAAAGACTGACATGTGGGAAAAACTGTATTGATGATGTGGAATAAGATTGAGCTGTGACTCTTGGTTTGTTTCAAATATCAAGCAAATGATTTTTCCCAAATACGAATCAAAGTTTAGTAATATTAAAAACATTACAAATATTTCCACCTAGTTCTGGTTTATCAACATCATAACATAGTGGTTAAGCTCAGTAGGGTAAGAATGTGCAGTGCCTACCTATAATTCGAACACAGTAAAGAATTTCTGTTTTTTTCTGGTACCAGGGATCGAACTCACAACCTCACACTTGCCAGGCAGGCGCTTAAGCCACTGAGCTAAATTCCCGGCCCCACAGTAAAGAATTTTAATCTTGCCCAGAAAGGCCTGGTCTTGATTTCTGGGCTGAAACCTCTGCTGTCACTGTCTAGCCTTTGGTTTGTATGATCTACATTGAGTGAAAAGGAACTGTCTTGGGCTGCATATAAGTATATTTTGTTACTTTTAAAAATAGTTGTCACTATGACATTTAAAAAGAGACAGTGGCTTGTAGACCACTTTGGTCATGCCTGCTTGGAAGGCCATACTTGAATAATTTTATTTGCCTGGGAAACTTGGGTCAAGTTAGATAGTTACTGTGATTGAGGAGGACGCTTTTGAATCAAGCAGTAGAACCTCAGCGTTTGAAGGGACTAGAAAGGAGATAGGCCTTGTTGGCAGCCGTGCCGTGGTGCCAGTGTGACGGAGCTCCGTGAAGGCTGTGGCCACTGGTGCTCAGGTGAACTTCCTTGGTTAGCATGCTCCGTACATTGTCCACATAAGTGCTAAGAAAACAGTTGTCCGTGACCAGGGGAGAGGACAACCAGAAGACTGTTACTTTCCTAGACTCCCATTGTCCTATGTGTTCCTTCCCTTGGCTGATTTATACTCCGTATTGTTTTTCTGTAATAAGCATACCTGTGAGTGAAGTGTCTTTCAGTGAGTTCTTTGAGTCCTAGTGAATCAGGACTAGTGAGTATAGTGATCTCCACACAGATGATGCTTCTGTACTTTTTTGGAGAAACACTCTTCTTCCATAGATTGTCAGAAGAATTACAGTTGCTCACAGTGATCACTTGTTTAATGATCTTTCTTTTCTGCCTCATGTCCCACTTCCAAGCCAGTGTTTCTTGGGATCATACCCGAAAAAAGATCTGTGCATTTAAATCCTTGCCTCGTAGTGTACTGTTCAAACTGGTCAGACTTGCAGGAAACCTGACAAGTACATAAAAGACTTATCTTTATAACTGTAAATCAAATGTTAACATTTCTAATTTTATTTTTTACTGTTACATTTCTCAGGTCTCTAATTTTCATTCCTTCCAAAATCTGGAAGTTTAACACATGGATTTAGCAGCATAAGATACAAATGAAGAGATAATTGGTGAAATGAAATATGTATCAAATTATCTAAAATGTAGACAATAAAGTTTGAAAGAGTATGTTAGTAAGATGGACAGAGTAAACCTCTCTATACATTAGTCGTTCTACCCAGTATAGAATAGAGAATGGGATCGCGTAGTGGTGGCAAACCTACAGCACAGATGTTACTCATTTTTCTTCCATGACAATAGATGTTAATGTATGGGTGGTTTTTTCTAAACTAGAACTTCAGTATTTGGGTTCAATTGAAGTGTTGGTACTTTGTGATAAATAAGTGGGTTTTGGGTTGCAGTTTGGCTCTTGTCATTGAAAGATTTGCTATCTCTGGGATAGAGGATCCTTTAAGAGACAATATGTGAGAATTTTCCAGGATTGATCAGTCATAAGGATCTGTAGATACAAGGAGGACAGTGATTTCCAGGTAGGGTAAATAAAGCCTTGAAATTCATATTGAATGGCCAGCGTAGTAAAATGATAAAACCTTAGTGTCAAAGATTAAAAGCAGCTGACGAGAAGAAAACTACCTTTCTATAAAGGACAGCTATAGTGCCAGATGGATTTTTAATGGCAATAATGGAAGTTGGGACAAACTGTTAATACCTTTGGGTATGATCTCAAGTAACACTGTCACAAAAGTAGGAAATGAGACAAAGTAAGTTTCTTATGCAAGTAGAAATAGCTGCTGATAGGAAATAATTGTCATAATGTATGTTTCCAGCCCTGCAACTATAACAGGTTTCTAAATCACAAAGCTGGACACTGCACGGTTCTAAGAAGCACTTTATATGATTTTGTGATTTATATTTAAGGTCTTTATATTATATATGGATAGAGCTTTTTCTTTGGGAGATGTGGCTCCTGATTTTATTGTCTTTATGTGTTTGGCTAATTTTTTATTTCTTATATTTCTTTACGCCTTGTTAATGACTTTGCAGCACTAAAGATTGTTTTAGCAGAGGCATTTCTTCTAGTTTTACATGTTGCATGTTGGTCTACAGTGTATATTTATTTATACCAGTTGCTCAGGAGATAACACATGTTCTTTTATTTCTTCCAAAATGTTTTATTTTGAACTTTTTGTTAATATCGAAAGCTCTCCTTTTACATGTGCTAGGCGATGTTTCTGAATCAGGACACTTGGACATTTTGAAATGTTGAATGACTATTTTACATATAACATAATTACATAATTATATGTAAATGTCAATAAATGTGAAAGAACCTTCATTACGGATTAAAAACTGGTGGTCAACTTAACACCAGCTGAATTAAATCAACATGGTACTGAGAGTAGATGGCTCATCTGAGGAAACTTGCCAGCATAAATAGAGACGTGGAGAACCCTCAACCTACTGGGCAAAGCTCCTTCACTCCACTGGCATAGACTTTCTAACTTCCACCACTGTCCTTTGGGCCTTCCCAGTGCAGATCTGAAAAACAGACTGGCAAGAGTCCTTGTTGTGGGCTCTAGTCCTCCAACTGGACTTGTGGGAGTCACTGTCATGGGCTCTGGGTCTTCAGCTGGACTCATGCAGGACATTGCTGTGGGATCCAGTGTTGTGGACAGATTTCCTGCACCTTCTTGTGTTTAACTCTAGGTGGCCATCATAAAATAATATTATAAATTGTTTATCCTGTATGTAACCCTGACTACAACAACCTTAGAACAGAATCTTGTAAGATAATATACAAAGTGAATTTAGATCACAAGTAAATATTTTAGGTATAAGCATTCCTTTTAGGACTGAGTTCTGTTCCTGCAACTAGGTAAATAAATTAATTGATCACTGAATGAAGAATTGCATGTAGTATGTACAATATTCAAAACAAAGAAATGGTGAAAGACAACTCCAGCTCAGTGACTTCACTTTTATTTCCGTAACTCTTACATGCAGTACTGTAATATATAACAGCACAAAACTATAGTACTCTACGGTACTCAGCAAAATTACAGAACTGTATAAACAAATGTACTGTAGCAAAAAAACACATTGATGAGATGTTGGAACTGTACATAAAGCAGGTCATAAGTCTGAGTGGTACATTGCACTTTGGACATAAGTCCAAACAGTCTTTAAAAAATAAGTTGTTAAGTGAGGAATGCCTGTATGTGTTTATGTTTGTTTATGTGCATAAACATTTTTGTATTTTCTTCTAGAAGTTTTATATTTTTAGTTCTTAAATATTGAGTTCTGACCTAGATCCCCAGTCTCCCAAATGAGTATATGGTGAAGGCTTAAATAAAATGAGACAAGTGGTGTGATTTTAGGGCTCCAGGAGGGTCAAAACCCTTTAATCAAGTTTGAGACTCTGAGGGCTAAAACAAAGACTTCTCTGGACTGCCCATATTTATTAGGTCCAAAACAAAGGGCAGGGAAACTGAGGAAAGCACAGGAAATGAGCAGGACCTTGGGAGTCACTTCAAAGACTTCTCCAAGTAGTAAATTTAGAAGAACTGTCTTACCTCCAGGATGATATTTATGGCAGGAGTGTGACTGTAGGAGCGAGATCCCTGCAGCTGCAGTCTCTGTCTGCGTAATTGATGCTTGAACCAAGTGTCCTCAGCTGTGCCTTATTTTGCCTTTTGTGGTATCTCTAGCATCACAGGCCACTACAGGCCTCAGCCAGGACCAGTGATTCATAGAGGTTCACTTACTATGAATCAGCTCCCATCACCAGGCAAGGGGCTGAGGCCTAGGACAGACTCACAGATAAACATAGAAAGCCAATTAGTTAATTTTAAATCCTGCTCAGAGCTGCTTCATCGTGGCCTCCAACACTTAAATTTAGGCCTATGATTTATTTTCATTCACTGAAATTTTCATGTAGCATTACTACTTGTTCTTTTGCAAAATTATTTTGATTTACCTAGGTTGTTTGTCTTTCCCTCTGTATTTTGGCATTAGCTTGTCAATTTATACGTAAAGAAAATCTGGGTTGGATTTTAATAGATTTTAACTGTTTTAAAGCTATCTTAGCTTGGAGGAGAACTGATAATGCCAGATTTTATAATCAACAGGTATCTATATCTCTCAATGTTGAGAGTTTTAAATTTTTTACAGCAGTCTTTTGCCTACACCGCAGCTCCATGAACAACACGGAGTTGTACCTTGGTATCCTTTGTTTCAGGAATGCCTGCAGATGCAAAAATATATGGATGCTCAAGAATCCTTATGTAACAGGCATAGTATTGACGTGTCACCTATGAATATCCCCTAATGTATTTTACGCCAACTCTAGGATACTTATCATGCCTAATACAAAGTAACTCCTAAGTAAATGTTCCCTTATATTATTTGGGGAACCAGATAAGCAAAAGTCTGCATATGTTCAGTAAAAAAACCAGTTGTTTTTTTCTGAATATTTTTTATCTGCGGTTCTTTGAATGCTTAAGCAAATATGTAATCTGTGGATATGAAAACTGACCATAAATGTCATTTTAAACCACTAAGTTTTGAGCGAGTTGTTAAGCAATTGTACGTAATTGGAACACATTTTGGTGCTAGGAAGTGAGGTTCTGACATGGCTCATGGGACTGCATGATAGGGTAAAGTGGAGGGCACCAAGAAGATTGTTTCAGACAAAGGACCTTGAAGATACCGTTAGTAATCTTAAGGCTTGGAAATGGCCTAGGTAACTCACTGAAGGCTGACAGGAAATTGAAGACACTATTGAAAGTTGAAAGAATGGAGAATTGTGTGGCAGAAAATTGACAATATCATCTATGATTATGTGGGAATAAAACTAAGGAAAAGTTAAGGTTTCCAAGGAGTAGCCAGCTGGCTACTAGCTGCCTATAATAAAATGAAAGATCAAAGTGTTAAGCAATACAAAGAACTTTTATAGGCAAAGAAGCCAAGACTTTCTAAGATAAAAATAAAACTTTATTATTCTAGTCTCTTCAAATGACAAATAATACTAAAATTAAGTGGCTTTTGAGTAACGATCAAATCAAGAGCACTATCAGGAAAAACAGAGAATAGATGGGAGCAGCTGAGGCTGGAGATTGGTCGCACTTGCAGGGCTGAAGTAATGTGGTTCTGAGAACAGAATGCCTGAGGCAAGCTATGTGAACAGGCTGCTCCAGCCCAGAGAACACTGGGCCCCTGAGGCAAGCCAGGAAAATGAGTTGCTAGGCAGAGGGGTGTCATGTGGCATCAATCTGCTGAGTGTATAAATAAATGTGCTGCAGTCACTGAGCAGTTCCTTTCCTCCCATCCAGAGAGAGGGCTACACCTGACCTCAGCTTTCTGTTTTCTGATTCTTGACTTTTTTCTTCATTCTCCACCATCCTTCACCCTGAAAAATTTGAGAGCTGTGCTGGACATAACATTTGGGTGCCTGAACACACACTTGGGGTACAGAGAAGTAGCAAGTGAGAGGACATGTTTAGTTGTATACACCAAAAGGGGGAGAAATGTATTGATGGCATCAATATTGATCACAGAGGTGTATTGATATCATCAGGCATAAAACATGGGGCAGACAGGTTCTCAAGAACCACAGGTGTATGTAGAAATGTGTATTGTATTACTGGTTTCCATATTTTTTTGTTGTGGACCTGGATTAGGGAGTGTCTCAATGGTCATGTGCTCGTTGAGATGACCGCAGAGGATTTGGCTTGGAGCAGAATTTTAATATAAGTCCTGATTGGAAAAGAGATGGCAGAATAGCAGCCCACCTGATAAAGCTTAAACTCTCTAGCCTTGCTCAGTCAGATAAGGAAGGAGCTGTGTGGGACAAAAAAAGATCTTTCCCTACTAAAGGCACGTTTGCTGCAGCTTCAGTTTTACAGCTGCCCAAGATAAAATGGGTAACCTTAACTGAACCAGAAAAGACTACTTCCACCTTCTCAGTTCAGGGAGATTTTTCTCTGTCACAGGCTGAGATTTGTACCCTTGCTAAAATGGAGTCATCCTTTAAGGTAATTGTTCAATAGTTGGCCTTTGAAAATGCAGGTAGTGGTGTGCAGAGGCTTTACAAGCCCACAAAAAGTGGACTACACTGTCTTAGACGCTTTGGATTTGTGCAGACACTGGCCACTCATATGTACAAGGTGCTACCTTGGCAGCAACTATCACTCAGGTTATGTATCCATAGCCTAGAGGAAACAGAAAGAGCAGCGTCACTTGTTTAAGCTGCGGGTGTGAGGGACATCTTGCCTGAGATTGCTCTGCTGCATCTGTAAGAGCACCACAGCCATTATCTTTCCCTTCAACAGAACCTTCTCGTATCTGTCCAAAGCGTAGGTGAGGATATCATTGGGCAAATGAGTGTAAATCCAAAACTGATATGGGAGGCTGATCTATTCTAAGAAACTTCCAGTGGGGACTGCCCTGGCCCCACCAAACAGTAGGGGTGCTATGCTGTGAAGGGCTTCCTTAAGACAGCGTGGCCTGGTTTGGCACAGCCTGGCTCAGTGTGGCAGGTGGTGGCTGGCTCGTGGGTGCCTGCACTGCAGAGTTGATAACTGCCTAGCTGATGACTGCACCTCTGTGAGCGCAATGGGTGAGTTGTAGGGCAAAAGCCAGGCTGGCCCTGCCTCCTACATGCTGCAGTGCACACTTTGCCGGGGCCCTGCCAAGCCTTTAAACTGCCGGCCTGCCCATGCCACAGCACTTCAACCCTGTGCTCAGTTCAGGGCTGTAGGGGCTGCAAAAGCTAGAATTAGAGGAGGGAGAAACCAAGAAAAAATAATGGCCATGACTGCACAGGCAGCCACTGTGGCATCCCCCGGGGAGGTGGGCACCAGTGAAGCCAACCTGTAGGTGGAGCCATCCCTGGCAGCGAGGTGGGCACTGACCCCTTCCTGAAGTGTTGGTGCCATGTGATGAGGACAAGGGGCAACAGTCCTCATCTCAGGCTGACGAGCTGCTGCTGCTACCAGGAGAGCTTGCCTGCAGCTCTGCAGCCCGAGACAGAAACCAGGAGTGGGAGCCCCGAGCACCCAAATACAAGATTTGAGTTTTTCTTCCTCACAAAAGGCTGAATTATGGGCTGATATATGAGCCTTGCAAGATTATTCATCCACCCCAATGAACCTTCAGACTTCATTTATTTACAGTGTGATGTACCACATTGAAACTGCCACTGAACACACCGGCCAAGAAGATCTGTTTCATTTTATACTCTCCCAATTTGCAGTTTGGTCATGCCATGTCCCTAGTTTCCTCAATCATTTATGTTCTCATTCCCAAATGGTAGGGCCTCTCATTTAGGGAAATGCTACAGTAGACAGGTTTCTGGCTTCTGTCCCTGTCGGTCCCTCAGGTATCATTCAACAGACTTCAGCCTCCCATGCCACCTCCCACCAAAACACTTCTGCCTTGCATAAACAGTTCCCTTTAACTTGGGAACAGGCCCAACAAATCCTTAAGCTACATTCCTCATGCTTAACACATCTTCCTTTATTCCCTATGGGGGTCAATCCCTGAGGGTTACACCTCAATTATCTCTGGCCAATGAATGTCACTCACATTCCTGAGTTTGGCTCTCTATGCATGGTCCATGCTTTAGTGGATACTTTTTTTCTTTTTGACACCAGGAATCAAACTCAGGGCCTCATGCTTACCAGACAGGTGCTGTGCCAATGAGGTATTTCTCTGGCCTATCAGGATTTACTTTGGCTTCTGCCTGCACTGGTGAAGCAACTAAACATACCATTGCTCATTGCTTGGATGTCATTAGAACCTCTGGCTGTCTGCGGGCCCTTAGGACTGACAATGGCCTGGCAGTGCAAGTGCTACCTTCCAAATATTTTGTAAAACTTTTCTTACTTCCCTTATCACAGGAATTCTTTATAATCTGCTAGGTCAAGGAATTGTTGAGAATGCTTTCCATATAAATTGAACTACAAAAACAAAAGGGAGACTCCTTCCTGACAAAGTTGACACCTCATGATAGACATCACTTGGCAGTATATACTATTAACTTTTACATCCTTCTAGGGGTGGAACTCCAGCATTAGAAAGGCAATCAGGTAAAAGAAAGTTAGGAAGGGTCTTTTGGAAAGATCTTCACACTGGACAGTGGAAGGGACCCATCCCAGTGCTAATTTGAGATCAACGGTGTGCTTGTGTCTTTCCAGAGAATGCTAAATGGCCTAAGTGTCAGAGTATGTTGTACAGCTGTGTCATGGGCCCAGACCTGGACAAGGAGTGGAGTCTACCTGTCAAAAAGCTGATGCTGGGGCTGGGGATTTAGCTTAGCAGCATAAGCGCCTGTCAGGCAAGTGCTAGGTCATGAGATCGATCCCTGGACCAAAAAAAAAAAAAAAGACTGATGTTCAATCCTGTGGCAGTGATGCCTTAGAGACCACACCACAGCTGAAAAACAAGGATGGAGCCACACCCAACCTGGGACCAATTAAAGGAATTGACCCAGGATGCCCAGGAGATGGTAACAAAAACTGGGAATCAAAGGTCTGAGTAGGTGATGTCATAGAGAGCTGAGCTATAAGCTACATGAAAGAAAGGGACACAAAAATTACGGGTATTCTTAAAATAAAATATAAAAAAATACTCATTATAGATAAAAGATTTTATCCCTTCCAAATTCTTTTAATTGACCTAATTGACCTACAAAAGTTCTGACTATAATCACAAACTTTTAAAATTGTGAAAGAGTTATTATAATTCAGTTTGGCCAAAAACATGAGTGCACTCTGATTTTGTAAGATGTCTGTTTATCCAATCTGTTAAGCCGTATACTTGTTTGTTTGTCATATCAGTGAACAGCTGGTTTTTTTTTCAGCTCAACAATTTTTTCTATTTTCTTTTTTCTTTTGCATTTTTGTGTCATTTGCTCAAAATTTAATTTGGGTTATAGGGTTAAAAAGTGTGCTTCCACCTGGGTTGCTAGCTGGTCAGTATAGTATCAAAATTGGTTTTCTCAGGGATCGTCAAAAATTGGGTAAGATACCTAAATGGGAACCCTTTGTGCTTGGGGAATTATTGGTCAAGGCTTCCTTTGGTGAATAAGAAAGTGGCTGCCGGGGGATATTTGTCTTGTTCATTAATAGGAGGCCCCAATGGTCTCCATAGTCTTAGGGGAGACACCCCAATATTTGTTAAAAATATATTATGATATGTTAACATTGTTTATCATTAAAAGATTAAGTTTTCTAGACAATAAGGTTTTTGTATTTCAAGATGCTCTGGTACAAAGGTTTTCAATGGCTATGGCAATAATTGTTATTCATGGTATATTAAATGTATTCATGCCTCCAGATGACAGGTCTTCCAAAATGTAAAACAGCAATTGTTTATGGTGTTAGCTTTTCTTAATTATAGTTTTACTTTTTATTTTTATTTTTGGTACTGGGGATTGAACTCACAACCTCACGCTTGCCAGGCAGGCACTTATGCCACTGAGCTAAATCCCCAGCCCTAGCCTTTTCTTTCAGATTCAGACACCTGCCTTTAGCAAAAACTTATGTGATGTACACTCCCTTAAAGGTTAACAAGTTAACTAGAAGCTTCTTATGTACTAGATAAGGGTGATTGGCTAAAAGGGCTATTTTATGTGTGTTACAAAAACATGATTGTCATGCTACAATCTTATGTATGGCTTTTGGTTTGTAATTTTGTGTGTAAAATGTGTAACTGTTGTCTGTTAACATTCTACAGAGATCCAAATACTGGAACAACCATAGTGGGGAGGAAATAATGGTTCTATTTTGTATAATATTAAACTCACTACTCCCTATACATGAAATGTATGAAATGTCATTAACCTGCTCCTCTGAATGTACGACTGAGGTTTGGAGACCAAACACTAGAAAAATGGGATACGAGGACAGCCGATAGTTTGGCCCCAGCCCTCTGAGGTCAGTGAGGACCCAGGACATGGGAGACATTAGTGACGTCCTACAACTCTGGTGAGTCATACAAACTCCTGACCAAGGACATTGTGGGACCACAGAGAAAAGTGATCTACAATGTATAGTGTGCCTTACAGAGTTACAAGAAGAGAAAACTCTCCCAGGCTTTCACAGAAAGCAACGTGGCCATGCAATGGCTGTAACTTATCCAGACGGTTGATACTGACAAGGGGTGCTGCGAGATGCTGTGCACAGTTTCACGGTAAATCCTGAGGACACTTAAGTGAGCGTGGTAGACAGCAATAAAATAATTTTAATTAATATAGGTCTCACTTTAACTTGGTCTTGAACATCCAGCAGAAGTATCACCACAAGAGGTATAAAACATTGCTATGGTAATATGCTAGGTACAGAAGAAACTTGGATCACTATCACCTTCTGACAATTTCCGGCTCCATGGGTACCTGATTACTGTTATGGATTAATGGGCTGCAGAGGGGTAAATTGCTGAATTCAGGGACCTGAAATTCTTAGACTGGGAGTCTTTAGCCTATACAAGTAAGTTCACTCAGAATTGAAAGGGTTCAGGGCTTTAAGGTCTTCTGCAGAGTACTCCAAACACAGCTCCTCTAATTTCATCAGACCACCTATCACTTTCAACTACAAAACAGAAA